>JAIPRN010001051.1:0-44463 GCA_025469175.1 Geopemphigus sp. TES_GeoC_2020
AGTGTTACACTCAACTTATCCCTTATCGATTTAATAGAGGGTATGTCCTTTATATGAATAGTATTTTTAGGAATTTCGTTTGATATTTTATCTGTTAGTATCCCTGAGATCCAATGGGTATTTTCATTTGTGTTATACAGTACAACATGAGGTCTATTGCCACTACTATATACATTATCCCTGCATTTTTCTTGTCGTCATAAATATAAGCGTCACAACTATAAAAAATTGCTATCGAGACTAACTCTTCGTTTGACCACTAATATTTCGATAATTCATTTAGGCCGATATAGAAGATTTGCATTACCGAGGTTATTCTATTGATTTCGTTATCGTTGCATACTGCATATATCCCACAGTTTCCATCGCTACGGATATTTTCACCCGGTTTATATTTAGCGAATATATTTGTGGCGTTATTAACTTCATTTAGAGTTGGTTTTTCGGTGTTTGTAGTGGTAGTGTAGTCAATGCCTTTATCGGTGTAACGGTTACGTATATTTGATATTTTATTTGAAATTCGTGAATTTTGTGCCGTAACGAAAGGTGAACTATTATTGGCTAGATTTAACCCGGAATTCATTTGCTTTTGGCCGCAAATAAATAAGTCGCGGTTAATCGCAGAGTGCCTTGATTTGTTACAGATTTGGCGAGTGATAGAATTTTTATTCTTTAAAGCAAACAGTTCCCTCCGTGTGGTTATTTCTTGAACAGTAGTTACGTGGCTTAATAAAATAATTTTGTCGCCTACTGTTATAATTTTCGTCGCGTGATTGATAAGTGTTTGGATAATTTAAATCGTTTGCATTCTGTCGGTGGTTTTGAAAAGCCGGTTGATTATAAGAAAAATGGTTTCCGTTCCAACGTACACCAAAATTATTATTATTACGAATCTGATTTATTCCGCGGGTTTTTTGGATTATTTATGTCTGGTATATTATTGAATCTATTATTATAATTATTTCTGTATTTTTTATATCGATAGTCATGATTGGTTTTTGTTGTCACTAATTCCTAGAAAATTGTTTTTTTAGATTGTTTAATTCGTTTCGTAATTCGTCACATTTGTGACCATTATTATTTTCATTATTGTTTAATCTTTGAAGGTTTTTTCCATCGATATCGAACAAAGATTTTCCCGTTTGCCCAATAATCGCGAATTCTATATGATCGTATTTCCTTATGTTAGCATACGGATGCATATCGTTACACACGTCGGGTATTAAATGATTACACTCCGTGACGGACGACAATCATTAGATGTACCGTTGTTCGTGTAACATACTAAATATGAATAAATCGATTTTTTTGGTTCGAAAAAAATTAGAAGCCACTTATTCCAATACGCAATACGAACGGTGAAGAATGTGTGTGTCCACCAATAGTAACCGAAATCGAGTCTACAAAATCGAGAACAGTTGATATCGGTACAATAAAAAAGATCGTAACAAAGAAGAGTGTCGGCACAATAACCGACTTTGAACATATCAGGACTGAGGTATATATATAAATATATTATTTCGCGGGATTTTTAATTAAATATTGAAGATTGAAATTCAAAAATCTTTGAAATCGATCAGCACGGATTCTAATACGTTTTAGACAGGCGTTCCACGCTAGATTTCTCTAGTTTATCTCGATATTGACGCAAAACCTTCTAAGATTGGTCCATACATTCGTCTCAATACTCATTTTAGACGTTTCTTTCTTCATAATTATTAGTAATCGATCACGTTTAACACGCGAACGTCAAAACTGGTTGTAGGAAACTGTTTCGAAAACTTATAAACTTACACTTATAAGCGTTTATATTGATTGTTTAATGAATAACTTTAATGGGAACAATTTTCTTAGAGCTAGAACAATTTATGTCTACAGCAGATATCCTTTATTTAATAACGTTGAACGTGTTATTTTATCGATTCGTATTAATTAAAAAAAAAAAAATAGAATCCCTTTGTTCCGAATAGTTATAATTTTTTACTATCAAGTCCAGATTCTCTCTTGCTCTACGAAATACTTAGTCCCGCTATACCTCAATGCCGATTAGATTAGCCGCTTTAATTAAATCATATTAAATTTAATTAAATACTATCGGCGCCAAATTATTTATATATAAATAAATAATATATATATACACATATTAATAATAATAATAAATTGAATTAGTCGAAAGAAAACAAAAAAAAATCAAAGGCCAAAAATTCAATAGCGCCAAACAATACTAACGATACTATAAAACCACATTTAAAAACAAATACAAACACTGAAAAGAAAACGTATGCTACTGTACCGTCTAAAAATGAACAATTACCACATACTGTAACTAGACAAACAGAAAACAAACAAAAATCCACAGTCGATCTAAAAAGTTTATCACATGTGAAAGGTTTGAGTTTAAATAACTTGAAAATGACAAATTCGTATCTCTATGCACAAATTGTTTTCTTTTTAGAAGAACCACAGAGGACGAATCCTAAAGTCATGAACTCCATCGACTCGAATGAGAAAAACACATTGACTAATTATAAAGAATATCCAAAATTGCCGGAACCACCCACGGAAAATTGGACTGAAGTAAATACGTGGATTAATATTGTCATAGTCTAAACCTAAAATAAGATTTACGCCCAGGCCAATTGGTTTAGCCGATAAAATTAAATATTATTTAATTTTATAAAAGACTAGTCACGAAAATGATACATAAATATAATGAATTAAAATAGGTTAAGAAACCGAAAAATAAACGCAATAAATCGATCGCCATCCAAAACACAACTGCAAAAAGCACTATAGAAAATGTTGACAAACCTTCATACACCAAACCAAAAAATGAGATACCTTGGGTTAACATTACAAAAACAAATAAACCGTCGCCAATTCCTGCCAAAAACAAGACGTTAGCTAATAAAGAAAATTCAAAATCGTCAAAATCATCCACGGAAAATTCATCTGAAGTAAATACGTGTGGATTAATATTAAAAATTATTTAATTCTATAAAAGACTAGTCACGAAAATGATACATAAATATAATTAATTGAATTAGGTTGAGAAACAGAAAAACATAAAAAATAAGTCAACTACCATCCAAAATACACCCGCTAAAAGCATTCCAGAAAATGTTAAGAATTTTACAGAGACGAAATCCAAAAATGAGTTAACTTATATTAAGATTACGAAAATAAATAACACGTCATCAATTCCAGCTAATAATCAAATTAAAGAAAAACCAACTGCGATTGATGTAAAAACGTTATCCCATGTTAAAGGTTTAAAACCATATACTAGTTAAAATAACGTATTCCTGTCTATTTGTCAGAATTGTTGTTTTTTTAGAAACACCACTACAAAGGGCGAATCCTAAAGTCATGAACTCCACCGACTCGAATGAGAACAACACGTTGACTAATTATAAAGAATATCCAAAATTGCCGGAACCATCCACGGGAAATTGGTTTGAAGTAAATACGTGGATTAATATTGTCATAGTCTAAACCTGAAATAAGATTTACGTCCATGATAATTGGTTTAGCCGATAAAATCAAACATTATTTATTTCTATAAAATACTAGTCACGAAAATGATACATAAATATGATGAATTGAAATAGGTTAAGAAACCGAAGAATAGAAACAAATCAATTGCAATCCAAAAAACACCCGCCGATAGCACTAAAGAAAATATTAAAAAGCCTGCAGAAACGAATTCAAATACGAAAATAATACCTCGTGTTACGAACACAAATAAAAAGTCACCAATTCCTGTCGACAACAAAACTAAAAAAGAAAAATCACCCACAATTTGTATAAAAAAGTTATCAGGTGTTAAAGGTTTGAGAACATACAATAGTAAAAAATTGCATTTTCCTATCTATTTGTTCGAATTGTTTTTTTTAGAAGCACCACCAAAAAGGATGGAACCTAAAGTAGAGAAAACCACCGACTCGGATGAGAATAAGATATTGACTAATGATAAAGAACATCAAAAATCGTCAAAATCACCTCAGAGTAATTCGTCAAGCGTAAGTACATGGATTAATAATATCGTAGTCTAGACCCTGACATATGATTTACATCCATGTCGATTGGTTTAGCCGCTAAAATCAAATATAATCTTTTCGATAAAAACTCCAGTTACGAAAACTATACATAAACATATTGAACTAAATTAGGCCAAGAAAGCAAAGAACAAAAAAAATAAATCAACTGCTATCCAAATTACATCCGAAAAGGACTCTTCAGAAAATATTAAAAAGCCTGTAGAGACCAAATCGAAAAATGTGATACCTAGTGTGATGGTTACAAAAATGGATGGACCGTTACCAATCCCTGTCAATAATAAAACGGAAAAAGAAGAACCGTTGGCAGTTGACATAAAAACCGTATCCCATACTAAAGGTTTGAGAACATATAATAGTTAAAACTAACGTATTCCTGTCTATTTGTTCGAATTATTGTTTTTTAGAAGCATCGCCTAAATTCGAGAACTCCACCGACTCGGATAAGAAAAAGACGTTAGTCAACAAAAAAAAACCAAAATCGTCGAAACCACCCACGGGAAATGAAGTAAATACGTATACTAATATTGTCATTGTCTAAACTTGAAATATGATTTACATCCGTGCTAATTTGATATAATTTAATTCTATAAAAGACTACAGTAACGAAAATGATACGTAAATATAATGAATTGAATTAGGTTGAGAAACCGAAAAAAGGACAAAATAAATCAACTGCTGTCCAAAAAACAGCCGCCAAAAGCACTGCAGTAAATGTTGAAAACCCTATAGAACCGATTTCAAACACTGAAATGGTATCTTGTGTGATGGTTACGAAAATTGATGGACCGTTACCAATTCTCGTCGAAAACAATACCGAAAAAGAAAAACCACCCACGTTCGATATAAAGACGTTGTCCAATGTTGAAGGTTTGAGAAAACATATAATAGTTAAAACTCACATATTTCTACCTATATGTGGGAATTGTTTTTTGTTTTTTTAGAAAAATCAAAAAGGACAATAAATAAAGTCGAGAACGCTACTGATTTCGATAAGAACACGCCATCGACGAATTGTAACGAAAATGCAAAATTGGCGGAATCACCCTCCGAAAATTCGTCCGGAGTAAGTACATGGATTAATATTGTTATAGTCTAGAACCTACGATTGCTTACACTTTAACATGGTTCGTATACAATTATAACGTGTTTAAATTGCTAAAGTAGTCGCTGATTGTGAATTGTAATAAATACGATTAAAACGATTTCGTTTGTTTTGGTAAAAAAAAAAACGTATAGAAGCCCCCTATTACCATAAGCTACAATGGCAAATACGGAAAAGTGATTCGTGTGTATCAGTTGAAAAATACGGATACACAATTGAATATGGCCGAGAACGCGTGCGTTCCAGAAGTCACCGAAAAAGAACCAGTGACGACCGATGCGACGAATAATTTACACACCACGATGGCGGTTGCTGAACAGAAAACCACCGAGGTTAGTATATTGCTGTGTAGGAAATTCGGTTAAATATTAAAAAAATTAAATACGATCCTAAAATTAGTGAATGGTCAGCCCGGGGGCTGTGTGTACAGATTGCTTTATTAATTTATTATAAGTGTTCGCACTACATTCTCGTGTCGTGACAATATATTTGTGTTGACAGGAAGTAGACAGAAACGTCGGAACTATTCCCAACAAAATCACGGCCGGGAACATAGTAACTTTGATACTACAATTTTTAACTTTGCCGATTAACGCGATGAAGCTAATAAAAAATGCCGTGGACTTAGTATACGAAAAAGTAATATATTTCGACGGTTATAAAATTTAGGCTAGTTAGAAATACGTTAAAAATTGACACACTTTCGTGTAAAATGAACGCGCATTTTCAAATATTATTCCGTTTTCTATATATATATATATGTATGTAGGCAAGATATATACAAGAAAAGTTCTTCTTGAAAAGGCTCATAGACAACCGATGCCAAAATGACTTTGAAAGATACAAAACGGACGATACGGTATCCACGAAAAACGATCTTTAGGAAATTTCCGGTAACGTGTGTTTCACGTAAAATATTTAAATATTAACGCCACCTCAAATAACCACTATTTTGCACGCTACTGGTTGTGAAACGAAAAAACATTTTCCGGTATTAATTACGTAAATGAATTCGTTTTTCTAACCCTATTTTGGGTCACGAACAATGACTTAATATTGGTTACGCCTTAAATTCATTTCTTCTAATAATTAGTTTATATAATTTAATACGAGCTATTATTATTTACTTCTCGGGAAATGTAAATTATTATCGTTTGTTGTCTATCTCTGTCAATAACGGTTTTGTCGATTTTTCAGGTATCGAGGCGCGCTTTTTTCGATTCCACGCAATAAGCGTGTATTTAATCGACTCAAATGAAGTGGTCGCCTCGACGAAGAGTCAGTAGCCCTTAAACTTGCTCTATGTTACACCGACTACCGGATGCGGTATTTGTTTAACCGTCAAAACGATGTAAACGTAACGGTCTTGTATCGACGGTAAATTTTGAAACTAGTAAATTTGCGTAAAAATTTAATTTTTTAACAAAACGAACGATATAATAACATATATACACGCCGTTTTACATTTACGTTGATAAACGATATGGTTGACGAACGGCCTCGAAATGAGTGACTATCCCGTAATTTGTCCGACGGTGAAGCTACGTTACCGGACACACTCCCATCAACGTCGCCACGCGGATTTCCACCGACGACGAACAGGGACCATCCGATTCGAACGAAGATTCTAATACGGTATTTCCGCTGTCGCGGTTGTTTCAGTTATTTATCTTCTAAACGTTTATATTTGTGTACGCCAACGTTTAGGCCGTATAAATCGGTTACGGTGAAAACGGGTGGCGCAACGAGGCAACTTTCCGCTTCACTCGCCGGCACCGAAACCTATCACCGGTGTTCGTTCCCGTTACCGGCCGATCGGATCACGCCGGCGTACGATGCGATGGAGCGTCGCGGTCTTTGCGGCGGAAAGAGGGCGGTGGAGGGCGTTTATTTTTAAAAAAATATTCGTAATAAACTTCGTTGTAAAGGGTAGTATGGCGGAGTAACGTGCCGTCGTACCCCTAATTTTAAAAACAATTCTCTTTGTATTCCAAAAAAAAAATAAACGATGGCGCCCCACTGCCCGATGTTATCGCTCAGCGATTCGCAACGGCAGTGGGTGTATAGCCGATGTAAATAAAACCGGCCTTAAATCGTCGGGAGGTTGTAAACCATTTGTAGGCGATGCGCAGCCTTCGTGTCGGATTAACGATATATATTGATTCAGTCTCCCTCCGGTTATTTTTCGAATAGGTTTATATAACTATTTTGAATTACCGTTTAAAAAATCAAAAAACACGTCTGAACTAAGCCCTTCGTAATTTTAATTCAATTTCGGTCACGTAGAATTTTAAAAATTTATAAAACCAAAAAAACACTTCTAATCCGACTATTCGTTATCTACATCTATGCGTTGCAACTTATGACATTTTTGTGAAGTGTTCGATTTAGAAAACCATATTTTATTCAATTTTTATATAGAAAATTCTTATTATTTAATATATATCAAAATATAGAATTAATAAAATAATTATTATTTTTATTTAATTTTCATACGCTTTTTTATTTTTATTTTTATTTTTTTCATATTTTTATATTTTTTTTTTATTTTTTATTTTTATTTTCCACTCATATTTGTCATTATAATATTGTATACATTTAGACTGATTGTCTAATAGAGATAAGAAAATATTGATAACACCGTTACCATAAATCGGTATACCAAAAGTATCCTTATCTACGCGGGAAAACAAAATATTATGTTATCACATAGTTTCCATAGAGATTCATTGAAAAACAAATAGGACAGAATATTTGTACTTTTTTAGCCAGATTCGTTAATTTGGATCTCTTAGTCGAGGTTTAAGTTCGTTACGACCAAAGCGTAATTATTTTCGAAATTACGATCGGGTCGTGAACGCCGATATTGACGTTGCTCTAAAACCATTTTCGAGGTTTTCAACCTTTTTGGGTCTTTTAAAATGGACGACGATAACGATTTAGAAGTACTCGATTGTGACGAGACAATCGAGCCATCGGAACAAACGTCAAATATCACTGTAAACTTGGTAACATACACATTTGTACGATAACGCGAATTTAGAATGTCATGTTTTTTCCTATCAGGCGACTATGAGTCCAGTAAACGTGTCGGTGGACAGTCACAGACTATCGGTGGACGCAATATCCAGCACTTGTACATCGCAATCAGAAGTGCGCTCGTTTAAAGATCGCCTTCGAGAACACGTCAATCAAGTGAAAGTGAATCGAATGAAATTTCTTGATCGTAACCGAATGCTGACGTTTGGCTTTGTGTGTTTTCAGGAACGAGCCTCGAACACGGTAGTAGTCGAACAAACCAATACTAAGATTCAACCAAATGTCAAACAGCCTGCTAAATGTCTAGCCCAACTGGTATATTTGATTATTTCGTTTTAGAATTCATGTTTGAGTGTCTATATTTTTGATTTTAGTTTTCTAATTTATATGACTACTATATGTTCATTTCTTGTACCTTATTTACGTATGTTTGTGTATATATGGTATAAAAATTAAAGATTTGGTTCAAACCAAACTGATCCAAATTATACCTCAGGAATGTTAATAATAATACTAAACATTTGGGTCAGCTTCAAAATCTGATGTTCAGCTCATTTTTGATAAGCAAATTGAATTGTACCCTTAGTGTCTATTTATTTGATAGTAAAAAATACTTGAATTTTTCATCATTTATTTATTTAATACATATAAAAATTTCTTATAAAAACCGAGTGTATTGTGTGTTATTATTAAAGTTATATTTAATAAAATAACGCCACTAATTTCCATGTGATAAAACTATAATGTTATGCTTTTTTTATCTGCTTTATTTTAAGAATAAATATCTTCATAGGTTATTTGTTCAGTAATTTTAAATTTAAAATGCGATTTATTTTCATTTTTGTTTTATTACAATTATTACTTTTATTTTTAGATAAATTCAGAAAATTTAGCCGTTGAGGCTGCATTAGAGAAACATGAAAGAGATAAACAAAGTAAACCTTTGATCATAAATGATATAAATGAGGTATAGTAAATAAATATTTTCATTTTTGGCCAAATTGCACAATATGCTATAGTTTCGTTAATTATTTACACTTTTTTAGTGTCTGTACACAGGTAACTTCAACACTTGCACTGATTTTGTTTATGTATTTGTATAATCAATAATATTAGGAAAAAAGTAAATAAATGAATGAGAAATTTCAACATAATGCTACAAATCTAACCGATTTTGTAGATAGGTAAGAATATAATTGTTTTTTTTAAATTGTTATAATTCTCTTTAATTATTGCATCTAAATGCTATTGTTAGTTTTATTATTAAGTTAAATGTCTTAAATACGTGTATTGTATGAAGCATAAACATCACGCCTAAATAAACTTATGTATTTTCACATTAAACTTTTGCGTCCACTTTATTTTTGATATTTTTTTTATCACAATCTTAAACATAAAAGTACTAATTTATAAATTAGTATTACTTCTTACATAGTTACATGTGAACAAATTTTGTTTCATTAAGGTTGACCATGAAATTGAAAGCTACAATTTTTTCACCAAAGTTTGGGATCCTCCTTCGAGGACGCAAGAAGTTAAAGAACAATTAACAGAAGTTAGCGGTATATATTCAAAATATTTTCATTTTATTTCTTTATTTGTTTTATACAATGTTTTTACGAAATAATAATTTTTACAGATGCAGAAGTTGATGTTCCTAATGATGAAAATAAAAAATTAGTCACAGAAGATTACTTAGGACTAACAGATGGTGAAGACGTGGATGTTTTAGATTATTCTTTGGTACCATCTTTGGATACATCTATAAAAATAAAAGAAGCCGCTGAAAAGATCTATTTTATTCCCGATGGATCTCCAGGTATGTGCATATTATACGCAATAAAAGTTTAGTGTCTAATATTAAAAGTTATTTAGTGGACCTCGCCAAACGATTAAATTCAAAACAACCACGATATCTGGAAAACGAGGGACTGTATGTAGGTACCTTCCCTCCAGTTTATGAAAAATGTTTGAATAAACTTCAACATAGACTTATTAAAGCCAATGAATTGTAAGTAAATTTATGAATAAAAATATTTTGAAAAAAATATATTACCTATGAATAATAATAAAATACTACAGTGTAAAATTTTTGAAAACCGATGATAAATATCTCCTAAAAAAACTGTTCTTTAAGTTAAAAGCAAGCAAATGTTTTTATATCTGAAGTTCTATTAAACTATTTTCTGTGATTTTATTTATATATATATATATACAACATCAAATTCAAAAAAACTTAAATTAATTAGAAATAATAGGTAATAAGTAAGATTAATATTTTTTTAAATTAACATTTCTGCATATTATAAATATTGATAAAATTGATATATTTTTTATTTGAAATTAAATTATAATATACAAATATTTGTACGTTTATGTTAATTAATATTACATTATTATTTTATTACTATATTTTTAGTCATTGGTTTGGTGAAGACGGTGAACCAATTAGATTACCCGATCCTTTGATTGGTCCGTCATGTCGTAAATTATTAAACTCTTCTGAAAATGGATTTTTGGGCATTAAGTACACAAGTGTAAGTGTAATATTAATAGTATTCACATTTTTATTTAAATATCCTATTTTATAATTTACTGTGTGTTCAGGCAGTTCCATTCAAAGGCCCCTACAATTTTAATAGTCTATCGCAGGATTCCAATGGAATAAAGTTTATTTTGGAATTAGAAATATCAAAAATTCAATTTAGCCATCATGCTCTGTTCAGTCGACAACATGTTCTAGACAAGCAATTATTGCAATTGTACCATAAGTATAAGTGTCGTCAAGATATTGCGAGAACAAAAATGTTGGCTGGTAGATTGGAGGCTCTAAGAAATGCTAAAGATACTTTAGTTAAAGTGATGGCAGAAGAAGATGATAAAGATATGTTAGAAAATCATGAAAATCGTTTAAAGAGGTATATATTTCTTTAAAAATTAAGTTTTAATTATTACTGGATTTAAAATATAAAAAATTGTATTTAGGTATAAAGCAGAAATAAAAGAAACCTTAAGTCAGAGATTACTTGAAGGTAAAGCTGATCGCTCCTTGATATCCAATATTTTGGCTACCTGGAGAGATTTGAAGAAATTAAGAGACCAGCAAGAGTATATAGTTACTAGTACCAAGTTGGAGATAATTGTTGATGACAGTGATAATACTAGTGAATGGGAAACAGAATTTGATAAGTATGTTCAATCGATGATATAATAAAATTTTAATTATGAAATAATTGAACTTTAGGTTAGTAAAAGAAACACTCGAAGAAATGAATGAAAACAATATCGAAACTAATATTCCTAAAGTCAGAGATCATGTGTTTAATGTCCTGTCAGAGTCATTGCGATCACCAGGAGAACCAATTATTACATTTGTTATGTCTGAAATTGAACCCACCGTTGAAGATCTTATTACTGCAAAAGAGTAATTTACAATCAAATTTTATTTCTTTTATAAATATCAATAATATTATGTCATTTTTTCTTTTGTAGCGAACTCCAACGTAGATTAGCATTGTCAAAATATTCTATATGGTTTGACGTAATGTTTAATGGTCATATAGTATGTGAATCTACATCTTTGCCAATGAATAATAGTTTCTCAGTTGATGTGAATCAAAAATTTGTCGTTGAAATCCATCAATGGCCTGATACGTTTTCATTGAATATACACTGTGAAAACTTGAATTCAAAAAACATGTTTACAAAAAATCCTATTGTAGAATTATATATACCATTTCCCGCAAGGTATTTATTTCACTTAACCTAACCTGCGAAACTATAATTATTTAAATTGTTTATTTAATTTTAGTAATACTACGTTAGACATTGTCAACATGGATTACTTGGAGTTCAGCTGTTTTGGCAATCAAAATATTCAAAACGCTGGTGTTGGTAGTGGTGTTAACTTTAAGATATTTCCCGAGGATAAGGAAACTCAATGCTTGTATACATCTGGTGAAGTATTATGTAAAACTGGTTGGGGCATGTTTGGTGATAAAATTTTATGTCCACCCGAAGAGTACTTTAATAAACTCTATTCACAAAAGTATATGTTACATATTTTCCTACACAAATACAGTTTGTATTAAAATTGTGATTGATTTTCTTTTAGTACTAACCATACAGTATCAGTTAAAGCAGAGAAGTTATTACATTGGATGAACAATTTACATCCTGATCCGAATGATCCGAATAATGCGTCATTTTTCGAAGCTTTAAAAGTATACAAATTAAATTTTTCCATTACTTTTTGGTTCCAACAGAATTTAAAAATATTAATTTTTATTTTTAGAGTGTCAATGAAGAAATGATTGGTAATATGAAAGCAAAATTTAGTGTTAATATTTATAAAAAAATGTTGGAATTTTGTTCCGATGAAGAATTAGATTCTAATCCCAGATTAAAATTATTAAAATTACGTGACCGTGGAGAAATAGAATTTAGAATGGCTAAAGCTGTTCCATTAAAAGAATGGCTTATACCAAAGGATATTTTTAATGTAAGTATACATAAATGCTGATGAAAATTATTTGTACTTATATAAATATTAATGAAACAAAAATATATTTGTATTTTTTATATCGATAATTTATTTAATTAACATTGTGGTGAATGAATTATGTATAACCAATAATTTGTGAATTTATTTTAAGGAGTTTGAAAATCGTTTGTCAACTTCTGAGCTTGCTTTAGAAGTTGCTGGTCTTGGACCTTTAGAAACCAGCAGAATCTGGGGACGTTATTCAGTCATCAGACTCTATGATAAGATCCTGAAACAGTGTAAGCTAGGCAATAGGAATAAAATAACTAGAGACATCATTGTTGAAGATGCAGTACCAGATATTGGGTTTGTGAATATTATTTGCCGATTATTGAAAACATTTATAAGATTATTCAATAATTTCAAAAGTTAAATATTGATTGTAGAACATTGGGTTTAACATTTATGAAAATGTTTCAACCGAAACGCCCATTACGTCCAACAAGAAAAGAAAGAAAAAAAATTCTAGCTAAAAGCCTGTCAGGACAAGAAATCAAAGTAAACTATTATTATTATTTTTATTATCGTTAATTATATATTTATATTTTTATGTTAATTGTGTTACATAAGGTTGTTGTAAATGTAATGAGAGCTTTTGAAGTACCAGTGAGGAAAAATTCTGATATGATGATGGGGGATATAGCGATGATTCCAGTTCAACCATTTATCGAGGTATCTTTCAAAAATCATACAAGTAGAACAACCACTGCCGAAGGTTCAAATCCAACATGGAACCAAGATTTGCAATTAACTGTGAGGTCAGATTTTTTATCAAAATTAAATATTTTTATGTACAATTTATGAACAAGAATTATTTTACAAATGTTTTTTATAATTGTTTAATTATAAAAAGTTGTTTAGGATTAAAATAAAATTAATTTGATTATAAGAAATACTCTTGTGATTTACTGCTTAATATTAGAACGCGGGTTCAAGATATTTAATCATACTTAGTTGCGTTTTACTTTTATTATTATGATATGCTACTTTAAATCTGACTGTTAATTAGAAATTTGTAAATGTTTCTTTTATTTGACTTTAATTAATAAATATATTAATAATCCAGATTTATTGAAAATTTTAACATCAAAGTTTTATATTGTCATACATATATAACAAATATAAAATCTATTTTTAAATTTTACTTATAATTAGATAAATTTAACGTGTTACATTAATGATTAACTTTTTATAGAAAATTTTTATTAATAATTTGGCAGATGTCTAAATGTATATATTTTAATAGTTATTACAATAATTTTTATAACTACTTCTACTTATTAAAATTAACTGTTTGCACATCGATAATATCCTAAGTTAAAATCTGTTTGAATGTTACATTGTATGATTTAATAAAAGAAATAATTAAGTAACGAACATTTTTCTTAACACTTCACTAGTCTCAAACATACAATATGAAACTAATTTTTATATTATATATTTAATATTAAATGGATAATCATACTAGAATGTTATCTATGTTTAATACAAAGATGACAAAATAATTTAACATTACATTTCTGTTTATGTAATTTTTCAATTATTTAAACTATATAATAGGAATATTACTATAAAAATATATTATATATTTAAAATATAAAATCCTATATTTTACGAAAATTTGTAATAGTTTTTAAAAAAAAATATTACTTGTTTTTAACCCTGTAATATTTGCATATTGGATTTAGGTAGGATAATATTTTATCGCTTTATAATCTAAACAATTATTTTCTCACAGGTCAAATTCTTTTGATTTTTGCCCTAATGAAGTGCAGTCTATCGATGATTGTATACATATAAATATATACGATGAAATTATAATCGATATATTGGAAGATGATAGAACCCGAGAAACTAATATACATCAACGTTTTGAAAGACATTGGTTGGGTAGCTGTGCCATACCAATGTCAGCTTTATTCAACAGTTCTCAAGTTAGTGAATTTCAAATATTATTTTATTGCGTGTACAATTTTAAAACATCTTTACAAAATCATCGAAATTGATTAATTATTGAGTAATAATTGAAGAAATATTAACCAATAAGCAATTAAATATATGTAATTTTGTAATATTATTTTCTATGAATTTTTGTATTAATTTATGTGTCAATGTATGTACATATATTATACATTTTCAATAATATATTCTATTATTATTGTATTTTGATTTATTTTTAGATTGAAGGTATATTTCAAATGAACACACCCAGACACCTTTTAGGATATGAACGATTTGTATCAAATTCTGAAAGTTCTCATTATAGAAATTCCACATTTCTGAGTTTATTCATTATGGCTCAGCCTCCATTGCATCCTCCTGAACCTATCAAAGTAAGGAAATTTTTTTTAAATTGATTTAAGACGATTGTTTTTGATTTTTTTACTAACCTTTCGTTATGTTGAAAAGTAACAACTCTTAGTTAATTAAAATCAATTTTATTATTTGGATTCGGATATACAGTCTAGCCATTCTACTCTTAGAATATTCTTTAATAATTTATTTAAACATTTCACGCATTCAATTATACGTTTTGTTCAATTATTAAGGTCTTTAAAAAAAAAAAAAAAAAATGTAATTGTACAGGTTTTTATATAGTTATATACATTTTAATAAAGTTTTCTTGTAAAAACAAAACTAGAATTAATTTAAGATTTATTTTCGTAAAATGTGTACAGCATATTTATTACATAATACAAAAATATACTTAAGAAACGTGACAAAAGAAGAAAACTAGAGTTTAAACAAGAGTGATATACAAATATGTTAACAGCTTCGGACGTGTGCGTAAAACGATGCCGCGGGGATACTTTATTGCGAAATTTATCGCGCTTGAGTCATTTTATTTTCCGTTTTTGGAATATATTGTATTTTTTCCATTAAAATAACACTGGCTATTTTATATCTACTTATAAAACTCGACGCTTAATTTATATATTTATATATATATATATGTATATATCCTTGGAACGTTATATGTTTACTATTTAGCTGTTTTTACCTGGGAATATATTTTTAATTAGCTCTTTATCAAATTAATGTAGCTACACTTGATTATCTTAAGCCTGTCATTAATACAGAACTTTAATAGCGTCTCCTTTCCATTCCAAAGTTCGCGTTATTTGATTTTTTTTTTTTTTTTGTGTTGATAATATTTAAAATCGATGTAATCGAAACGACGATAAAAACTTGGGCGTTAATTTGTGCTTTTGTTGTATTCGACGGGCGTACAAAAGTTCAAACTCTACATATACAGAGTGTTGCTAGTGTTAGCAGTGCCATTGATTGTAAAATACCGTATTACGACACGCTTCCATATTAAATACTTTCGTTAGTAACTAATAGTTTTATATTTCGAATTAAATATAAGTTTATAATTTACTTCGCTAAATAACCTACAATTTTTATAGTAAATTACAACCTTATCTATTTTCGGATCTATTTAAACGTAATCTGAACGGCCTTAATAAATATTCTCTACAACACTCGGGGCCCACAGGAAAGGCTGGACTGCAGCGAACTACTTAATTTCGAAAGATATCTGGAGTATTGGTCGGCCGAAGGAGCGAAACAATTTCCCCAGAGGCCCGTGAAAACTTTGGTGATACACTGTAGCGGTAAATCCGTTTGCGTAACGAGATTCTTCAAGCCGTTACCGCTCCCGAGTACGAATTTAGGCCATCGACGACGGCTGTCGTAGTCCTTTTCGCACTTACGTAACGTGTTTATGTTTTAGCGATTTCGGAAGACGTGCCAAACACCACCGTCGAAATGGTCGCCAGGTTCGTATCGCTTATACCGGTCGTCAACACCAACGTGTCGCTCATAGGTCGTTTCGACGTTTGGTTGACCGGTGACGTAAGTACATATTACGTATGTGACGTTCCTTGTCGTTCGTTTTCAATAAAATAACGATATCGACCGTTTACTTATTTAATTCAAGATCGCGACAATTATAAAAAAAATTTAGAAAACGAGCTAAATACGATCAATACGTCAATCACGATTCGTTGAATTATCGATAGCTACCCAATATACGTACGTATATCGATTTTAGCAACTTTTGGGCTTGCTGTTTGGCGGCGGTTCGGGAGTCGACCACGGTATATTACTTTGCTGTTACTTCATGAAATTGAACGTCAGAACGTGGCTGTTGCTGGGCACCGGCGTGTCCCGGGGCGAGGCCGCATACGTGTTGACGTCGCGTCCGCTTCCAGACAACCCGGCCGTCACCGTGTACGACGTTTGGGATCCTCTCACCGGTCAAAAATACTCGACGCACGACAGTTTTACGCCCATACACGAAGTGTACTGTTTAATCAACGTCGAAAACGTAACTATTGTTTTTTCGTATTTCGCCGCGCTTTTGTGTTTTTTGGAAATTGTTTATTTTACCACAATTACGCTTCGACGGGTACGGAATATACACTACTAGATTATGCCGACACGATATTTACAAAAAAAAAAAATAAAAGAAATTTACGATTTAACGAAAAATCGAAATACGCGAATTTTAACCAAAAAAACACCGGCGAAAGGTGGATAATAAATTAACCGCTGACGGGCAGGGAGATCTCAATATCGTAAATACGCCAACAATATACGTGTGTTTATCTGTCGAGGCTTCGAAATGAGGGCCCGTCTTCATGCCAATGAGAGAAGGGCACGAGGACGACGAACGAATTAGGTCGCGTTTTTCCAGATGGTACGTCGGGTACACATAGGAGAATTGTTGAGCGAAAGCGTGGGTAAGAAGTCACTTTTGTCCCAGTCCGTGTCTGGCGAACAACACAATCGGACCCTGGAAAGTTCATAGCACTTACCGCGGCTTGGTGGTCTTCCGCTATAACAGCCACACCAGTCGTTCTAATAAACGCGGCCTAGTCGTGTCAGGGATGGTGGTACCAGTGGGTGCACGTAGTAGCATCTTCGTATTCGCTTTTGTATTAGTGTTTTCCGCCATAGCTCGTAATTAAATGTAAAACGGAATTATTAAACGAACTTAAGGCAAAAACGATATCATGGCGTATAATAAAATTAACGACTAGATCGGAATACCGACGGAATTAGCGCGCCAACGATTTTGGAGTAGAGGTACGTTTAAAATATAATTCGTCGTACGTGTGACGCGAAACGTGAGTTATCGAATTTAGCGCGGTCTCTGTCGCCGCCGGGTGTGTCGCTTCGAATTTCTACCGAAAAGTACGTGACACGCCCACGCGAAAAACGTCGTCAGCCGGCCAAAGTCGTCGTTGCGCGTAACGGGACCGGGTCGGCAATCGTCCGTGTGTGATTTACAGATCTGGCTGAACGTGCAGTACGAGAAATCAGTGACGAGGACCCGTTGGGACGTGACGCAGGGCCGGGACTGGAATCCGGCTTTCGGCAGGTACCAGGCGGCGCCGACCGCGGCCGGTTCCGTACAACCGAACGCGATCGACTACACGCCGCCGGCGATCGCCGACGCGCGTCTGCTGCAGGACAAGCTGGAGACCACGTTGCGGACCGCGTTGATGAAGTGGAGGGTCAAGTCCAAGACCGTCTGGAACAGATATTGTATAGCGGTGTTGCGCAAAATCTTACCGTATTTGGAGAGGGAGACCTGGAACAACGCCCCGGAAAACAACGACTATTTGGCCGAGTTGCAACATTTGCTCGTGTCTCACAAGGTACGTAGAATTAGGAAAGGTAATTTGGTTCGCGATCCGATCCCTTTTCGATTCCAAACGGACAACGGCGGCGGCGACTCGTTCGATCGTTGTGTCGTCGGCGAACGTTTTTCGTATAGAGTTCGGCTGGGAGGGATATGCTTGGGCGCTCGTCGCGTTTTGGTACCGATCTTACGTCTGGGCTTGGATCGATACGGTTTTTTTTCGATTTTTCCCGATAGTTTCCGATTAAGAATCCGGTAAACTTGTCGACGGGTTCGTTTCGGTCGATATTCGTATTTTTCGATAGCTCGAAACGTCGTACGAACACAGACGCGTATAATATTTCAACGCCGATTTCGATCGTCGCTTTCAAATTCGACATGACAAAACCAAAAACGATAATTAAGAGACTGTATGTTCGCACTAGATAGACCAGAGCTACTAAATAACGAACGATTCATAATCGGACATACGGGCTTCGGGTCACAAAGGTTACCTGGATAAAATGCGACGAGACAACCCCCCTACACACACACACACACAAGGCGCTAATCGCGAGTGTCGTCATGTTGCAGATGTGCGGGTTTCCCATTAACAGACCGTACAGCAACACGGAAATGTTGGTGGACGCGATAAAATCAACCGGCATGCACTTGAACGAAAATCCGCAGGTGGAATTCGCCCTGGCCGTTTACGTTCACCCGTACCCGAATCAAGTGCTGTCCGTTTGGATATATTTGGCGTCCTTGCAACCCAGACGTTGATCGACGTTTGATCGACGCGCGCGTCGTGGTAATATTATTATTATTATACGAAACGTATCCTAATATAAACTCTGTACGATGTGCGTACGTTACGGTGGCTAAGTAAGAAAAAAAAAAGTCGTTGCGAAAAATTGTACCCGAACCAACATCGCGTCTATATAAAATCCAAGGGCGATTGTCCGAACTTGGAGTAGGAACCGCCCGTACTCGCGATTTTCCATTTTATATATCGCCGGTACGCTCCCAAAACGTGAACGGACATTGTGCGCACATTGGGTCCTCCTTCCTCCCTCAATCAATATCGAAGCCCGGTCGATTTATGCGACGATTTTCGGTAAATTCGTACTACGTGCGAACGAATGCTCGGGCACACTTGATTCCGACAACCGATTTTCGTACACGGTACCGTAACGTAGACGCGCACGCGCGTCGTTGTAAGACGGTCGGAACGCGTGTTTTACGCGTAAATTGAAAACAATTTCCCCCTCGCGTTTATGATTACGTATCAGAGGTTTTTTTTATCGGTATCGTGTCTACACACTAGAGACGCTATTATGTCGCGTGGCCTTTTTTCATACTTAATCGGTATAATATTTTGGCCAATGTTCACGTAGAGTGGATAACAATTATACGCGTTTCGTTCTACATCGTAAGTACACACCACGCGTACGTGTTTTATTTTTTTTATTCCCGTTTACCGATCCTATGGCTATCTGTATCTGTTTCGTCTTTGTACGCGCGTGTATATTACGTCCGACTTTTCCGGTGTACAATCTATAAGTAATAAATAGGGCACGAGAATCGGCGAAGTTGCGTTCTCCCCCATCCATCCATCCATCATCCCGTTTACTTAACTATATTACGAAGAGAGCGACACCGTTCTGTTACGACATTGTTACGTGCACGGTTAGTTAATTCGCGGACAATACGCCGTACACCGACCAACCAACTAAACCAAATCGATAAAATGAAAACAATTCGAAATCCGAGTAGTTTGTAACATCGTCGTTCGGTCTTTCGGAATTGGCCGGGATAAGACGAGATCCGAAACCAACAGCGAACGTGTTTTCTTGACCGCGGTCAACAAATAATTGTACACACGCGTAATTCGAATTTCGTTTCTCGAGTATTTCTACGTTTGTACTACTGTAATAATACACGTGTTGAAACGTAAGTATTAATGTATACGTATATGTAGGGTTGTGTTTGTGTATAATAATTGATACACGGAATCGAAAACACCGCGACAAAAGTTGCCGATCCGTAGTGAGGCTCGAAAAGTAAAAACGCGACCGGCAGTAATGGCGAACGGTTTTGCGTTTGTCGTGTTAACGAGAGAGGAGAATAAGGCGCGCGAGAACGAATTGTCGAAAGTTCGGTAATAACGGAATATCCGCGGACAACCGGTTCGAATACCGGGTGTGGAGGTGGGGTCGACGACGAGTAGATCGTTTACGAGAGATGTGGACTAGATTACGAGACACGCGGTAACGAGAAAGCCGACGACACGGAGAAAATTATGCGTACAACGGACGGGCGGCCCGAACTTCAAACGGCCGGTTAGTTCTTCCGTGTGCGTGTATACGTAGGCGTACGCGAATAAAAATATACGCGACGCGATTTCGGTCGTGGCCGTACGGAACCGACGGCGGCGGTGGTTCGACCGTTTCCACGTTCTATTACGCACGCGGGCCGCGACCGTGTACACGGCGTAATATCTCGCGTATAATAAGTTCCTGCGCACGATATATTTGTAAATCGCGTAAACGAGTGTTCGTTCGTTTCGAGGTCGCCGTGTAAATAACGAGCGAAATTCGCGCACGAATTGCTTCCGTCGCGACCATTTCTTGGGATGGGGGGAGGGCGGTGCTCGTCGAATGAGAACCGCCGCGACGTTGCTGCGCGAACGACACGCGCGTTTATTACGTCTTACGGATAAGTTCGTACGGTAATAGAAGAAGCATTCATTCGGCGAGAAACCATCGGCCTCGTCGTTGACCCGCAGGGACACGTACTTAGAGACGTTCGTTTAGTGTAACAGGAGGCAAAAGGACACTTTGGGCATCGAGTAAAAGAGTCGTCGAGTTATACGTCCGACACTAATCCTTAGGGAAACACGGTAAAACGTAATTAAATACTTAAAAAAAAAAAAGGTTAATTATTTCAAAATGTTTACAATCGCCGAATCTAAATCTTCGAATCGACGAACCCTGTACTTATTTAACGTATCTGAAATTTCCCGGGGGCAAAGAGTGACCCCATAATAAATACACGCCTTTAGCCGATCGATTAGTACGACGATCTGTACGGATAGTAGGAAGCCGCCGACTGTTTGTAGACCGATTTGTATAACGGAGCGGCCGGGTAAGTGGAAGTGATGGCGCTGGTGGTCGGACGGTAAGTGACGGCGGCGGCGGTCCGTTCGTAGATAGCGGCCGGGGCTGGACGGTAAGCGGCGGCCACGGAGGACGATGGCGGTGTTGTTCGGGAACCGGTGACCGGGCGACGACCAGCACCGCGGTAGTGGTGGTGGCCTTCCTGTTTGGACACGACCGCGTTGAAACCGTGCTGGGCATCGGCCGTGTAATCGACCACGCGCCTGCTGCCGTCCGGTTCGACCAACGTGTATTGTCCCTTGACGAAGTCGCCGTCCCGCTCCTCGGTCTGCGTCTTGAAGTCGCCCGTGTACGCGTCGGACACGTCGTACGCGAAATTGTACTTGGGCGGTGCGGCGGCCTGCGTGTACTCGTCCGCAACCGGTCTGTGGCTACCGCTACCACGGTCGTCGTAATAGTAGTAGGCCCGCGGCGGACGGGCGGCCGCGTAACCGTACGCGGACACGGGACTACCAGACGACGGTGATACGACCATCATGGACGCCACGGCGACGACGACCGACGTCGGTAACTATAGTCAAAACGTGTACGAAATTAGGTTAATGTGGAAAAGTATACCGAAAATTGTAACGGAAAACGCGCGAAACCGTAAGCGTCCCGAGGAACTTCGATAAACGTTTCGAGTTTGGCTCGAAGAGTGAACAACGAATTGTGTGTCACGCGTGATCTCTCCCGAAAGAACGGTATGTATAATCGCGGCATCGTTTGTCCGAAAGGAAAGCTTTACAAAATATCGCGATTGGTACGTGTGCTGGCGCTGTTCGCCCCAGATCGATTTCTAGTACGACGCGCGTCCACGCTGGTTTTCCAAAAATGTAGCCGCGTAATAATTTGAACGGGCCGAAAATCGTCGAATTTACGCGTAAACGCGACCGACGTCGATTCCTGTTTACATTCGTCGGTTATTAATTGGAAAACGATTACTACCGTTATTATATGACAATATTGCTACGTTCGAAAAAAAACCGTATCGATCGTCACAACTTACCGGACACGGCATCGTTAGTACACGACCCTTTTGGACTTTTTTCAATGTTCTCCGGTAAGCGAAACGTGTGTGTGTGTGTGTGTGTGTTATATGGCGGCGTAGTACTTGACGAGAATGGTCGGTGGATTGACAAAACGCGTGTAAAAGAGGGTCTCGGGAACGATACTGGCGACGAACGGTCGTCGGACGCGTATATTTATATACGCCGCGGTCTAAGGACTGGGGGGGGGAATGAAAGGGAAATGGCGCGTTTTCTACACGGTCGGCCCGTGTTTGTTTCGTACGAGAGATAATCTCGGATATTCGTATATGGATCGTGACCGAGGGAACGTTTCTTCTCGTTTCTACCCAACTTGTCGGACACCGCGTGACCGCCTCCGTCGTTCGTACGGTCCCCGTTATTGTGTCGCAACCGTCCCGCGCTATTCGTTTCCCGTACACGCGACCGCAATTTTCAGCGCCCCGATTGTGTCGTAATTTGTTGTCGCACGCGCGACCGTGTCCACCCTGGCCCGTCGGCATAATCCACCGGTCCTTGAGCTACAAAACCGTTCCGGGAGCGATACGTACAGGACGGGGCCGTTTGAACTTTCGGCGTTTGCCCGTTGTTAGATCGGCCTAACCTAACGGGGTTCCCGCGAATTTCGTGACGAACGCGGCGCAAACCGAGGAGACGCGTTTCGCTTTAAACGGGACCGTAAATAAACGAAATTCTAAGCCGACGATAACCGTCGATTAATTCATGACGAACAACCTTTGCGTGACTGTTTGTGCGGAATGAATCGTACAATACTGTCGTTAACCGTTAATAGAGAACGCGATAACGGATATTTCGACGCCATTTCTGACTGAAAACGGCACGGACAACTATCGGTATCAACAAGACGGCGCCACAGCTCATACAGCTCCTCGAGTCACTCGAACGCCTAATTTCGAAAAAATTGTGATTCAGACACGACTCCAGTCGTTTTCCTGTGGGCGGAGGGGGTTATTTAAAGTCCGAAGTTTATGTCGACAAGCCGCGGGGATCCTTTTTTTTTATCACGGTATTGGTAATACGCGGAATGGTTGAAGGTAGTACTCCGAAGACCAGTGGGTCGCCGTCGTTTATTGAAAAACAAAATTTTAAAAAATGGCTTTACAAAAATGATCACCCTTAATGAAAAAGGCGAGCAACGTAAGCTATCTTCGTGTTGTTTTACCTCATCCTCGCCCTATACGTCGAATCTAATTTACGATAATTCCAAAAAACTGCCGCTTCTTAAAAACTATCGATGACAGGACAATCTCCCCTGAGACGGCACCACTTACATCATCCTTTAGAAAAATAATAAAAACGTAATTCTTCGTCCCCGATTTAGCGGCTTGACCGCCACCTTCTCCTGCGGCCACGACGGAGTTGCCCCGCCAAGTGCCTGCCTCTATCGAGCCACGGGGACCCTGAAAACGACGAAAGACAACGTACGACGCGAAATTCAGGCCGAAACGCTTGGAAAAGTGATGGAACAAGTGCCGAAAACGAACGAGCACGTTACGCCATTCGACAACCGTTTAGGCGGCATCGTGACCATGACAAATTTATGAGGTTCGAAATAAATGACGAATAACTCGCGCGATTTTTTTTTTTAAATTACTACCGAAATACAACCCGAAGGTTTAAAACGGGCCACCCTATACGTCCCTGGGGACGTATTATCGTTGCTTGTTTGTATTCGCAACGACCGTTCCTCCGGTGGCGTTGGGAGATTTTTCGGCTTTTTTTTCACGTATCGGACGAGACGTTTGATTGTTCAATTGTTCCGCGCGTAACTGTAATGAAAAAATAATAAATAAGAAAGCGCGTTGAAAGGGCCGAGTGTGTTAACCGGCCAAACAATCGGTAAACAATACGCGCGTGTATGTCGGAGGAACTGCCGGCGAAGTTTTTATTTCGCGCGTGCCGCGGCGATATTATTGTTCGTTTCCAGCGGCCCGTAATCACGACCGAGAGTGTTCCGTAACGTCGTTATCGACGGATAATAGTTTCCCACCGGTGGAATAAATGGAGAACAAGAGCCGTGTGTCTGTCCAATTGATAACGGGGTCGTACGTTTCGCGTTTTCGCTCGATTACTTCGTGCCCGCGTCGTTTGGCCGAGAAAACACGCGCGCGTCCTATTATCATCGTGTCGGACGTGGGAGCACCGGGAGCGTAAAAAAAAAACGGATTTCTTTAAATCCGCGGGTACACCACCACCACCACCACCAGCCCTCTCATCTGGGCCGGTGCGATATAATAATAATTATATTCTCCCGAAAACCTCGCGGTGTGTGGGAGGTGGCCGAGGGTCGCGCCACGCACGACGACAGAAATCCGAGGGAAATTAGTTTTCGCCGAATTAACGGTATTACGGAGGAAGGACACAATAATCGTATGAGCACGACCGCCGCGGTTACGTTATTTTTCGAATTAAGCGCGCGCGCGCGCGCGCTCGAAACGTGACGTCCACATTGTCGGGTTAGAGGGGAGGCCCGTAACCGACATCGGTTACGCGCGTCGTAATTTATCATTTTCGGTGCCGCGTATAATAATAATACGCCGCTATTCGGCGCTCTTGCGATCGGTTATAATCGCGTTAACGTTCCGTTTCTGTAATCGTCGTGAGAAATGGTCGCCGCGCGTTATTATCGCGTACATACGCGCCAAAGTACGGCCAGTACACACGTTTTTATCGTTTTGAAATCGCCGCGGAAATAACGTGATATTAGTAGCGCGCCGTATACACCGATATATATATATATATAGGTATTCGTAATAGACGCGTCGGATAATCCGTTACGCAATCGCTACCGGATAATGGACGGAATATATTTCGAAATACCGATCGGTAGGTTTACGGCCCGTACGATATATATATAATTCGTACGCTCGAATTAACGAGAAAAGGTCGTCGCGGACAAATCGTAATTGTCCGCGTACGCCATTTTTTCACTATACGATCAAAAACCGTAGGCGTCGTCGTGGCCCGGGTGAACATACATATACAAATATCGCCCGAACGTGTTTCTCGGACGATTTGTAATCGATTTCGGTTTTAAACCGGAACGATTTCCCCGTCGATTTTGTGTAACGAAATACAACCGGCGGGCGAGGGACGACGGTTCGAAAAATTGTAAACGACGTGTAATTAATCGCGGATTTCGATCGCTCGAAGCGCGTGGAACGATATAATATACGCTTCCTCTTCGGGTTGTCGCCAAGCGCCGGGAAAGGGACATTTCGTAAACGGTAACACAAAAGTTTCTCCGCGTACGACGGAATAATTTTTCGTCGCTTGTCACTCCGTTTTTTATTTCCGACGGAATAACCATAATGGAACAACGTTCATTATTCGCGCCGAACGTGAAAATCGAAGTGCTAAATAGGTATTTATATACAATGGCGTACTTAGACCTGAATTTCGGAGGGGCGGGGGAGAGTGTTAATTGTTAAATAAATCGATCGGACGACCCTAACGAAACAGGACGCGTTGTAAACTTTAATTCGTTTTTAACGAACGCGTTATATTATAACGTGTATCGAAGTAATAAAAATATTTCGCGTTATTATCGACCAAAAATATACGTCTAATAATTTTTCCTAAAAATTTTCGACGGGAGTACGGACATTTAGGTGGACGTGCGACGTCCGAAACGCGTTTTACCGGCGAACGTTCGGCCAAAGTCGACGGGCCATCGTTTTTGCCGCTTATCGGACGTGAACGATTATCAACAACGAATACGGTGTCGGCGATAGACGCGCGCGAATAATACAACGCGTACGGGACACACCCGCCCAAACGCCTCCGAGCATAGACCCCGCCGTCTCGCGTACGTCCGTTGTTTATTTCGTTTTATGCGCGTGCGCGTTATATATATATATGTGTGTGTGTGTGTATATCGGGACGAGCCAAATTCGCCGTGAATTTAAGTTTTTTTAATTTCGTTTTCGTTAACCGTTTTGAAGATCTCGTAGTAGTGGTTTTATGTACGGATGA
Source organism: Geopemphigus sp. TES_GeoC_2020 (assembly GCA_025469175.1). Taxonomy (NCBI): domain Eukaryota; kingdom Metazoa; phylum Arthropoda; class Insecta; order Hemiptera; family Aphididae; genus Geopemphigus; species Geopemphigus sp. TES_GeoC_2020. The sequence goes on from JAIPRN010001051.1 coordinate 26,560, forward strand.
CGTGTATTCCAAATACGTTTCGTAATAGTACACGCGTTATTCCGAACGATTCGACGATTTTCGGACTGGCCCCCGGGGGGGGGGCAATTCGATTATATTTTCAGGTTTTCGCGTACGAACGTATATACGAATATAAAGGCTTTTTACTCGCCCGTATTATATTTGCGGCGGGGGGGAGGTTAATTTAAATAAATCGTACCGCCTCAACGACAAAAACAATAGACACGTGTATGGAAATTAAAAAAATATTTCGGTTTCGTAGTTACTTATCGACTACGTAGTGTCCGATTAGTACGCGCCAACCGTCGCGTGATGTACGTATCGTAAAAAAAACGGGTGGCCGTCGCTAATTAATATTATAGGCGCGCGCGTAAATCGGTAATAAAATATTATTTATAAAAAGAAAAAAACCGTAACGGGGAACGGTATGTGTACGTAATACGAGGACCGTTGTTTGCGGCGACCGTTTCCGTTGTTCGGGGACGACGTTTTCAGTCGCGACTGATTGTGAAACGTTATAATCGACTCGTACGCGGGCTATCGACGGCGATATACGAAATATTATCGGCTCTCGTGTACTCCGCCGGTACACATAACTGAAACCCCTTGGCTTTCTTATTTTTATTAGCCTCGCTGTTACGCGGACGTTAAATCGCGCGAACTCGTTAACCCGATTATTACCGTCGAGTCGATTCAGCGGCGGTCGAAATAACGAGCGCGAAATGGGCGAAAGAACTTTATACACGGTGTCCGAAAAAACGGCTGTAAATACCGCCGGGTCCGAAATAGTTTTTACCGTCGCCAACGTGGCGGATAAACGCGACCTATAGACCAGCGTTTCCCAACTGGTGTTCCGCGGAACCTAAGGGTTCCGTGAGCCGGCGCCAAGGGTTCCGTGTGAGAAATTTGGGAAAATATAAAAATTATTTTTAATTCCCTTATCCTATGATAAAATATCGAGGTTCCTATAATAGGGGTTCCTCAAAATGTTCAAGCTCCTGCAAGGAGTAAGTAAAAGAAGTTGGAAAACGCTGCTATAGACGAACAACGGCGGTCGACGAAAACGTGCGTTCGGGTGGTAAATAATAATTTACGCGTAACTACCGTTGCGACACGCGCCTTCATATTTAATAATAATAACAACCGTTTATCGCCCGGGACGACGTTGCGCAACGAACCGAGCGCGCTCGTTACGCGTTCGTTTGCCTATTTGTTTACTATTCTTAACGGCTTCCGAGAACGGGAGAAAAAAACGCCTTCGTTCGCCGCCGGTAGGAGGTGGAAAAACCCGGCACGTTGCGCAAATTCCGTACGGTAGATAACCGGCGGCCGACCGACCGAACAAACGGCGTATTGAACGAATAATATCGACTAAAATTCGCCCGATAAAAACGTATCGACAGGCCGCCGTGTTTCGTTTTTACGTTGTTATCGTCGGTTTTCGACGAACGCGCCCGCGTATACAAACAACGGACGGCTCTAGTCGATATTTGTCCGAAATAACCGCGCCCGCGTCGGTTTTCTTTTCGACACGCGCGACCGGCGATTAAGTTAGGAAAACGAAAAATCGCCAAGTGTGTCCGAGCTACACAAAAACGTAAACAAGGTTCCACCGCGTTTTCGTTTTTGGTTTACGTCGGGCGGCGATTCGCTTTCGAATTCAAAATAACAACTACACCCCTCGTCGGCGGCCTTAAGTAACCGTAGCCGTTGTATCCCCGACCGCGAACACACCGTATTTATAAATGGGTGTTTCCGCCACTCTCCGGAAAATGTTTCGAATATCTCGATTTCTAAACGCGTCGGATAACGTAAGATCGGTGAATTCCGACGGATAAAAACGAAATACTTAGGGTGTTTTTCGCGGATTTCGTTAGTTTTATATAAAATCCTAACGAAAATCGGCGACGATATCACTGTCGCCCGAACGAACGAATCGTCGTAAATGCGCCGCCGTGCACCCTGTAGCGAAAATACGAAAGAAATTTCCGGCCTACACACGTTTGTCCAACAGCTGTGTAAAGTCGGAGTCGTCGTCCCCGTAATTTGGGAAAACGTTTACACGATCGAACGTGTACCGTTTTTTGACCAGCCGGGGTGGACGACACCGAACGTTTCGGCCGTATCTGCAGCGGTCGTTCACGTAGGTCGAGTATTTTTAAACGCGGCCGGAGGTCGCGGTACTTTGGACTTATTTTCGTCGAAACGCCCGTTGTTTTCGCGTCGTAATCGCGCGATAAAAAGCGCCGGCCGTCGTCGCGTTATTATCGGACGTTTTACCGTCTTCGCCGGTGCGAAAGTTCCGGGCGCGGCCGTGTTTACGGGCGAAGGCCCACCGCCGCCGTATTTTCGCGGAGTTGAATAGGTTATCGGACGGCCGCCGGATAAAGAGCAACCGGGTCACGCGTATCGTCGTATTACCGATGATACCGCGTTAAGTATTGGGATAATATATAAACGCGATGCGTGCGCGCGTACACACACACTTATACACAAAGGGCGCATAAATACGGCCGTTTCGCGTAACGCCCGACCAGACGTTCGAATATCGGCGCCGTGCCCGTGTCGTGTTATTTTATTAGTCCGTCGAAGATTTTTGTAAGTATACAGTTTTACGTAAACGCGCGCCGTGTTTATTAACCGGGAATACCAACGTTTACCGCTCCCGGTTTATTTACGTTATTTGTTCGCCATTTAAAAAGCGCGTCGTTTCCGTCGGCCGTTGTGTCCGGAATATCCGTAAACGTTCGGCGAACGTGTACTTTCTATATACGCGTGGGCCGTCTCGACGATTTTCCCGAAAACGAAACAAAATCGTCGTTCCGTTTCGTTTATAATTGCGGAAAATACGTTTTTCTCGTTTTACCGCGCGAACGGTTCTCTCCTCTCCGTTCGGTGTTATATGCGTCGGCGTTTCGGGGGTTTTAAACCAGCGTGGCCAGACGTGCCGATTTTTAAATCAAAATTAAATGTCCCGCGCCGGACAGGCTTAGTTTTGGGGACAACTCGACTCTGTGCGTGCTGAGGACGCGCGGCCGGATGGCGGCACAGACAAGTGTGGGGACTGGCCGCCCAGCCCGCCCGGCGCGTAATGACGATAATTATATATAATACATTTCTACGGCTATTTTCGCCACCTATTATTGTCACCTAAACGTAATTTAAAACTCAAAAAAGATAAATATTTAAAAATTTTTCGATTATATACGTTTTTTCGTTCCGCTTTTTTCGCTCAAAAACTTTCAAAATTCCGACATGGCGAAAAATAAATCTGGCAACGTTGGTTAAAACCGAATTCGGTTGGTGCCGAGGGTTGTTGTTACACGACGAGTTTCGCAATTCGTTTTCCGCGTGTACGAGCGAAACGAACTTTAAAAAAAAAAAAAAAAAACGACGACGTTAAAACGAGCGGGGAATTTTTCGGGTTTTTTCTTTTAAAACGTATAAGGGAAATTTCGAAAGAAAAACGTACGGACCCGTCCGATTTCCGGACGCGGTCGTTTAATAATACCGAACCGTTCGTCCGACCGTTCGCGCGGTGAAACGAAATGGCGAACATAGGCGGGACGCGAAAAAAAAACAAACCGCCGGGTTCGTAACGGAATCGTACGCGGTAAAAAACGGAATCGTACGCGGTAAAAAACGGAAACGACGTAATAATTGACGATTCCCGAGGTTTCTCGGCCGTCAACGGTGTACTAACCTAATATCGACCCTCCTCCCCGGCAACGGGAAAATTTTCGGGCGAAATTAATTTCTTACGAGACGCGTATATTTTTCGGTCGAACAAAAAAAAACTAAAATATTTTTAAACTCGGACGCGCGTTATAATCATTTCGTTACGAAACGTCGGTTAATTAATTAAAAACTACTCGGGTGTCGTACGATTGTTGCAAAATTAACCTCCGCCCTCCGACGGTCTAAGTACAAACGATTCGCGCGGTCAATCGGCCGCGTTAACGACGAGAAATACGCCGCTCGGTAGGTGGGACTCGGTCGGATCAATGGTGTGTCCGTCCGTGCGTTCCCCACTCGTATTTTCACCGGCTGGTCATACGCGTCCGGCGGTAAGTTACGCGAACGCTCCGGTTGGTCGTTTTCGTTAATTAAAAGGCGCGCGCGCCGAATCTCTCAACAGCCCCGCCGACAAACGATAAAAAACGTTCCGGATTTTTTACGTTCGGTATTCGCTCGTCCGGTCTCGATGATAATTGTCGGGCGCTAATTTTGCAGGGACGACCACCGGCGGAACGATGGACAGCACCGCGCAGCGACCGTACATCGAGATGGTCATCGCGTTGGCCCTGTTGTTGCTTCGGGAGACGGTCACCAATGACCAACCGCCGGCCGCGTTACGTCGTACGGAGGACGACGACGACGACGCCGCCGCCGCGGATTCGTCGTCAATGTCGTCGTTCGTCGCGGAGCCCGTCATGCAATCGGTACGGTTCGACGGACGCCGGATGCCGGAGGACGATGACGATTACCGTCGGTATAGAGGCTACGCGGCGGCTGTGACCACCGTCAGACGTTTGGACGACCGGATGCCGTCGTTGTGCGAACGGTGCCGGTGCGTGCACGCCCGACCGGCCAATTTCCGTTTGCTGTTGTTGGACGCGACCCGCGGCGGCGGCGTCGTCACGGCCGCCGCGGCGGTACCACCGTCCGTCGACGACGCGGTGGGACGATTGTCCGCGTGGAAAACGTTCACCAAGGCCCTGCGGGACATAGGACGGCGCGTCCAGCGTTTGTTGACGCCCCGTCGTCGTTGAGACCGTCGTCGTCGTCGTCGTCGTTCGCGAGTGCCAAACTCGCCGCTTTTAGTTTTTTCCGTTAGTTTTTCTACTTTTCACCGGATTTGTCGACCGGTGGTACTTAGTGTCCCGTTCGTGTATTTCTCGTCTTTTCGTATACCGCCACCTGGTTTTTGTCCCCCCAGCTTTGTTTGAACGAAATAAACGAACGCGATACCGTCGCCACACCGCTGGTCGTTTATTTAACACCCGTCGACGTTATTCGCGCGGGTATTATATTATTTGTACGGGCGGAAATTGATCACTGGACGCACGGATCGAACGCCGTTACGAAATCGGCCGGCTAACGAGGCTCGTCCATATAAATAAGTAGCGCTTATCGATACCCCCCCCCCCGGGAACATCCGTAACACGGCCGTTCGTTTCCCAATCGACGTTACCCCAACAGCCGTGTTGTTTACCTAATTAACACGTCCGTCCCGGGCGCGTGTACCGGTCTACTTACCGGCCGATTAGGTAATTATTTACCCCGAGCGGTTTTTTTTTTCGTTCTGTTTTAAACGAAGTTGTATACTATTAACCTTAAACATATTACACAACGATAAACATAAAACAAATACGATCGTGGTAATAGGTAAATATAGATATATATAGTATAAGAGTAAAGGTCTACAAAATACGAATAACGAATACGATTTAATAAGAAAATCGGCCAAAGTCGAAAAATGACGAAGACCGCGATTTCCGGAGTTCAGCCGAAATATTTACGGGGATACAAAATATTTAAAGGGACCCCACGTAGTTGCGATCGCAATGGGGCCCTGGAGGTTTTCAGAAGTCGGGACGGTAAACAATTTTCAGAGATCGCGACTATATCTTCTCCCCCGTGACGGGGACGTAATAATCGAAATATATTGGATAACGTAGCCGTTCTATTTAACCAACCGCAACGGGCGTCGCGTAAACTATCGCGGGTGTATCGACCGGCGGCCGAAATTCGGGTCCAAGTACGCCGGCGACGTTAAAAAAAAAAACCCGAAAAAAGTACTCGTCAAGGGGGAACGGTTTTATTTACCGAACACGGTAATTTAAATAAACGACACGTCGGACGGATCGCCCTGGGCGGTCGTTCCACGGCGACGGGAATCGACAAGCGGGAGTTTTACGCGAAAATCCGAACCCGTTGTTCCGCACCGTCCGTTGTAAGTAAACGTTCGCGCTTTACGGGATATCCCTTGCGGTTAAATTTCGCGCGTTCGTCGAAACCCGTCGGCCGACGAACGAAACCGGTTCGGGTTTAAAAAAAAAATCCGCGCCCGTTTATAGTACGGACCCGTACGTTCGCGCGACGCCGTCGAATAAATAGCGGACCGGCGGCCGTTTACCCAAAACAAAAGCGCCGAACTGTCGCGCGTTTTCAATCGAACATCGACAACGATTTACTACGTACGTCGTCCACTTGCCGTTTATTGAGAATATCGTTCGGTTACGCACTAGACGACAATCGATCTTATTCGTTCGCGCGCAACGTTCACACACGCGGTCGACGTCGCTATAGTAAAACTCTATGCGCGCGCGCGCACACATATACGCGTTTAACGAAAACGAAAAAAAAAACTACGGACGGAATCGGACACGACGGTCCATTATCTCCGTCTACCGATTTTTAACGAATAACCAATTTCGACGCGATCGTTGGTGAGTCCGTGCCGAACGAATCGTACGAACGTCGTTACGTTTTTGTTGTTTTGGAAAAACTTCCGATTCCCCCGGCTCGATTCATTTAATCGCGTTCGTCTAGACGGGCGCAATAATAGCGCCGACGTTTCACGCGAATAAGTTGAAAATTATTTTTATTGCTCGAAGCCGAACGAGGACGTCGAACGCGACGTCATCTTTCCGTTTATTAGTCGCGCGTTCTTAAATGCGTACGCATCGATAGAAAGAGTATCTCTACGTTGAAACCGAGCCGTTTCAAATAAAAGTCGAATTATTTCGACAAAACGACTTTTCTCGTAGTAATGACGATTTGTACAGAACAACGATTGTTTATCAGACTTAATACTTTGTTTAATATAAATAAACGTCGGCGTTTATCGGACATAAATAATTTACATAATACGCGCGGGCGCGTATATATTTACACGTAGGTGTTTCGTATCGTAATTGGGCCGTTAATTGCTGGTCGACCGTTTCGGACGGCGCGAACAAAAATTGTCGCGAACCAATAATAATACAAACGTACGCGCACGCGTGACAACGAATTATAACAAAACGCTTAATCGACGTAAACAGACGTTCGTTTCGCGTTACGATACCATAAAGACCGTTGGCGAATAGGAGGGTACCCCGGGGACGCTTTTATTCGAATACTCGTAAAAACGTTTCAAGCGTCCCGCGAACGTATAAAGCGAACATTTTTCGGCGTCTAGTCGGTATCCTATATACGATATTTAACGACGTAAACACGTATGTGTAATTTACGTGTCTCGAGTTTTTTTATATTTGTACTCCGCGAAGTGTATTGAATACGGGGCGAGTGTACAACACTCGCCGGGGTTCGCGCACGCACGTATTTCGCGAGAAGAAAAACGAAAAATTATAATTTAAAAATAACCGATAATAATCGACTACGGTTCGTAATTCACGTTGTATTAATAACAATAATAATAATATTCGATTAGTTTTACTAATCCATATACGGAACGCAAATATATATACACGCACGTTCGTTAGGTTGCGCGCCCCCGACTATTGGCCGGTCGTACACTTTACGTACGCGCGCGTTCGTCGTCTATACAAACGATAATCACGCGGCGGACGGTAACAAACGCGCGCGGGGCGTACGGAGATGGGCGCGATTCGTGTGGCGGACCAGTGGACCGGTTCAGCACTTGGGCGGCTGGCACTGTTTGCAGTTCTCCATTTGTGTTTCGAACTCTTCGATCTGCAGCGTGCAATCGAAGAAATTGTACTTTTTGTACATTCGCCGGGAAGCCTCTTTCAGTACGGTGGTCGTGCTCACGCCGGGCTCTGTAAAACGGGCCGCGAACGATTATCAAAACGCGCGCGCCTGCTATACACACACACACCACTACTTGTGTATATAAAATGTACCCGGTAGATCCGCGCGACGACGGATAGTAATAAAACGCGCGGCGGTTGACACACACGGTTCTCGTAGTTGTCTCGATGTTTTCGGCGTGCGTCGATTTCACGGCCGAATATCGGCGCCATGGCCGATCAGTTACACGTTGGTTAGATTCCCGACCATTTTTTTTTTTCGGTCGACCCTCCCCGGACTAGAAATAATATTTTCGCGGCCCCCTTTTACTTTTTCGAAAAATACAAAAAAAAAAACGCTTTAAAATTAAAATTTTAATCCGAATAAACCGAACTACGAATTAAACGTCGATTTATCCGAAAAGAAAAATAATAACAGGTACTAACGAACGGCTCACGCCGCGGCCGGTAGGTAGGTACGTAACTGTTGCCTAAGTGACGACGATTTCTTACGACGCCAATGTACGCGCGGAGTTTTTTATGTCGCGACGAAAATGCGATTGACGACGCCGGGTTTTGAAACAGGTGGTCGACAGAGAACGAACGCGATATTCGTGATCGTTTAACGATTTTAATATTTTCTTACTGAAACGCGAACGTATCCCTTAACATATATGTCCACGGCCCCTTTGGGAGGCGCGCTCCCCCCCCCGGGGTTGGGAACCCCCGGGTTAGATAGACCTAGCGCCGCCGCCGCGCGTATTACTGTCGTCGCCGTCGTCGTGGCGTACGCGAGTGCGACACATAATACTCACTGACTGCCAGGTGAGCGGCCAAGGCGATTTTGTCCGGACTAAGGGCCCACACCCTTAAATTGTGCACCCTGACCACGCCGTCGATGCTCATGAACGTCTCCAGTACGTCCACGAAGTTCACTCCCTTCGGCATGCCTTCCATCAGCACAATCATCGTGTCCCGGAGTATGTTGAACGTGGTGACCAGCACCAGGATGGAGAACAAGAACGTGCATATCGGGTCGACGATTTTCCAATCGGGCTGCGGATCAATACACGGGGCGCGTCACGTGCGTCGACAAAACGGCCGTTCGCGCGTCGACCGATTTCGTTTGGCGTTGAATATTCTCCGGCCGAGGCGAGAAACACGTTTTACGGTAATTGGGTTGACGGAAGACCGAAAAGAAGAGTGATCGGGTGTGATCGTATCGCGTGTTGCCGGGAAAGAACCGAGGACGAAGGCTGGTTACGGACGCGGGCGGCGTTTTTACTCGTTACGTACGAATACGAGACGGTATTGTTTGATCAGGCGAAAACGACGACGACGGGAAACGGGCCGTTATTTTTCTACACACGTATATATATTGACTACGGCGAATTGTCGTCGAAGGGTGGTACGTTAGGGTACACGCGTTCTTTAAGCGCGCCGTCCGTCGTCGGACGAGAAAAGAAATAAAAGCCGAACCCGATCGGCCCGAAGTGGCGCGTCGAAGAAACGTCGTCGCGTGTTTGACGACGAATTGTGGCTGGGCGGTCTTTTCGAAAACGCAACGAACGTCGATTGTAGTCCACCGACCGCGGTTTATACACGCACGGTGTATACGATAATGAGGGCACTCACTCGGAAGTATACGATGACGGCGGCGACCAAGACGCCGAGACTTTGAATAATGTCGCCGAGCACGTGTATGTAGGCGGCCCGGACGTTGATGTTGGCGCCGCCACCGCCGCTGTTCGAGCCGGACGTCGTCGTCTCGTCGTGGCTGTGCGATCCGAGACCGGCGTGCGAATGCGAGTGCTGGTGCAGCGTCAGGCCCATGCTGTCGGTAAAAACGATTAAAACGGCGGCGACGGTTTTCGTAACTAAATTCCGTGTTCGTACTCACATGACGTTCACGCACAGTCCCACGAACGACGTGACCAACATTATGTCGGCGTCGATCGAGTACGACATATCGGTGAGACGTTCGACGGCCAGATAGAGTAGCACGCCGGTGACCACCCAAATGAGCAGGACGGACGTCAGGGCGCCCAGCACTTCGGCCCGGTACCATCCGAACGGCATCGACTGGGTGGCCGGCCGGGACGCCACCCATAACGCGCACAACGATATCATGAAGCTGGCGAAGTCGGTGAGCAGGTGCGACGCGTCCGTGGCGATCGCCAGACTGCTGGACATGTAGCCGCCTGTGGACGAGGAGACGACGGTCGGGGCCGTTGTTTTTTACGCGCGCGCGCGCGCGGCCAACTACTTACCGGCCGCCTCGCCGACCATGAAAAACAGGCACAGGGCGCTGGCGAATATCAATTTCCGTCGGGCTTTCTGATGGTCCGACGTGCTCTCCCGGTTCGGGTGACAGTGTTCGTTGACTGCGGACACCGACGGGTTAAACGGTTATAACCGTTGCCGGCCGTTATGTACGTTTGAGGGACCACCACCACCACCGCCGTAGGTCGATTATTTACGCGAACGAACGGAACTCGGCGGAAAATAAACAGACGACGCGCGTATACGATAAACGTTCGTCCATTCGTCGCGCGATTCCGGTAAACCATCGGTCTCGAACGTCGTTTCGTCCCTAACTGAGTAGCCGGGCGCGCCGTACACCGCCCCCATTGGCTGAGGTGCCCACTTCGGCCGTAACGTGGTGGCTGTAGGCCATAAAACCACCATGGCCGGGGGCCAAACGACATCCTTCGGGGAGTCGTTCAGCTCCAAGAACGGGGTGCGGATTTTATGATTATTTTTCGGTGCCGGTGGTCCATTTTGACGACCTTCGCGGTCATGCGCCGGGGTAAACGGGCTTGTCCGTCAAAGCCTAGGGTTGTCTCTGTCCCTAACGCGGTTAGGATTATCCGGGGCCGATAAAATTACAAAACGCGTTCGTTTTTTGTCCGATCGGACGTTCGTTTTTATTTATTTTTTTTCGACGGTTGGACACGGCGGCGGCGGTGGTTCCGTTTAAATAAACGAACCGACGTTTACTACTCACATATCGTGATCGAAGACGGTTTCCCGTCCGCCGACGGGTCGGGCTTGTCGCGGTTGGAATTGTCGTCGTCGGCCGACACCAGGGTGGCGCAACAGCCGGACGGTTTGCCGTGGATGCAGTACACCAGCTGTTTACCGGAACCGGTGGACGGTTGCCGCGCAAAAGCCCCGGTCATCGTCGGTGGCGCGCTGCTCATGAACGCGTCTTCATCAACGGACCCGTACCTGGAGTTGTCGCCTAACCTGCAAAATCGGTCGGTTGAAAAGTGTCCCCGGGCATTATGAACAGGTAAACGGAATTATTTATAAACGTCGTAGGGCGGGCGGGGAATTGTCCTTACAGCGGTATGTAGTCCTTTTCCATGGCGTGTTTGTGTCGTCTCGTCAACCGAAGTAACAAACGACGCGCGGCGGACTCTAATAACAGGACAACCGTCGGAACGGCGAGCGCGGTGTTTGCATCGACCGGCGAACGGCCGAACGACGACTATCTATCCCGCACAGATAACCGCGGGACGGCGTGGACGGTCGATCGGTAGTCCCGCGCGAATAATAATACGTCGCCGCCGGCCGATATCTCTCGAACCGACGGAATTGCCACGAGTGGCGAACCGATATTAGTTCCTCCACTCGTTCGCGCGTCCAGTTACCGACGGAATTAGTCCCGATAAACACTTACCGACGCGCGCGCGCGATTAAAGCGAAAACGTTGCGTACGTTACTATATCGGAACGCCGGTTTTTATCTGTCTAAATTACGCGCGATGACATAATCATCGACGGCGGGCTCCTCCGTTTCTAGCGGAAACGTTGCCGTCGCGCTCGTGCGTTCGTCAAAACAGCCCGACGACGATCGTCCCGATCGCGGTTTGTTATGCTCCGCTCTATACACACATATCGCGCCAAACACCGGCGATGGTTACACGGGCGACTACGATCCCGTCGGCACGTAAACGCGGCAACGTGTGCGCGCGCGCGCGGCGTACGTTTTACGAACGAACCCGCGCCCGATAACGGCGCCGCCGCCGCCGTCGGCCACTGCGCCGTAACCTTTGGACGCCGCGGGTTTATTATTAAATTACCGTCGTACAACCAGTTTTTTTTTCTTCGTTCCGATTCGAACGCACTCGCGTTTATCGTCTACGCCGGCGTAAATGCCGCCGTTCCTATATTTTACGCGCTCGGAGAGGACAACCTTATCTCGTCGATTCGACGTGAATAATTCGTGTACAGGTGGTTTCAACGACTAGGTACCTCTTCTTATCAATTCGCCGCGTCCGCGTCGTAGTACGCCCCCTCCTACGTATATTATTTATTATCGCGGGGAAACGGGCGTTTGTGTGCGGTTTTATCGACGTTACCGACGAACCGGTTGTTTTCCGTCAATGTTCGAATGGTAAAACACGCGGCCGCCGCCGTCGTCGTACGTGTTATCCGGTCGCCAGCGTGCACCGTCGACACGGGAAAAATTCCGGAAAAAATTCCGGGCGACGAATACCGTGACCTGGATACCGTGGTGCATACGCGAACGGAACAGTGCCGCCACGAACGTAAATGACGCGCGCCCGTCGGGTTTGTTACCGCTACGGTCGTAACCAATGTGTGTGTGTGTGTGTACCCGACAAATACCCGCGGCGTATTGTGACGAGCGAATTCGAAATTAGTTGTAAAACGAAATTGTACGCGCGCGAACGTGACGAAAATAATATCGCGGAAATAACGGGTATAGTACTCGCCTACTAAAAAAACAAAAAAAGGACCGCCTGGAAACAATTTTGTATGAATCCGACTTCCTCTTTACAATCCCTCTGGCAAACTGCCAAACGTTTTCGAAACTGCGTCCAACCCCTCGGCCGTCCTTTTGTAACGACGATTGGTTTAAAGGATTTTCGCTCCAAAGTCGCCCATTGTTATGTCCCTTCTGAATCCGAATCTTCTCCCATCCTTTCGCCAAATACCTCTCGTCCCCCTTGCTGATCATTGCCTCAGCCTTCCACTAACACGTGAAGAATTAAACCTAGCGATTCTCATTCGCGTAAATCCGTTGCTTCCGGTATTGACTCTATTTCCCCCCCCATATGTTAAAACATTTACCGACCACTGCTACAGAGCTCTTACTCTCCACTCTTAATAATTTAATTGATTCTAATCAAATTCCACTTTCCTGGACTAACTTCGAAGTCGTTCCAATACCCAAAGCTCATTCAAACATCTCTTTCCGACCTATCGCTTCAGCCATCTGCAAACTAGTTGAAAACATTTTAAAAAACAGACACGATTGGTGGCTCAAGTCTAACTCTATATTACCTTTTTGCCTTCAGACGAGGAAGAGGCACAATGTCTTGCCACCTTCGTCGGGAAAATTTACCAACCGTTCAATAATAAAGAGTAGTCAACTTTTATTGACGTTCGGAGTGTTTTCGATTCCGTACATATTATTCCTCTTTTACTTTCTCATTTAGAATCCTTAAATATTCCGTCTTCTTTTACTAATCTTATATCCCTTCTTTTCTCGAAAGTTACATTACTTTTCCCCCTTCGGTTCCACAAACGTACGTTCCACCTCCACTGGCCTTCCTCAAGGTAGTTGTCTTAGCCCCATCCTATTCAATTAGTATACGTGTTTCATCATTAATAACTTAAATACTATGGGACATCGCTGTCTAGTCTATGCCGATGACATTTTCGCCCACAACGATTCCGCCATCGCTTCCGTGAATAATGCCCTTGAATCTCTTCATAGTAGCTTCATCTTTTCCTATATTTCCATTTCACCCGAAAAATGTAAAGCTTTAATTTTTACTAGACGCCCCCACTTTAATTATTGCCCTAATATACTAATCAACGGTAACATAATCCCTCTTGTCACTAATCGTATGTATTTAGGTCTAAATCTAGATTCCAAGTTCAAGATGGTCACCTCACATAAACGATCTTACAAAATTCTGCTCACGTTGGTCCAATTTTCTCAGATCGATTTCAAATGTATGGTGAGGTTCCCATCCGGCCTCCCTATTAACTATCTATAAATCAGTTATTCGTTCCAAAATCGATTATTCGAAATTAAAATCGGCTTTTTCCCATAGTAATAACCTTAATAAGATACAAATCTCATGTCTTAGATCCATCCTCGGCGCTCTTAGATTTACTCTAGCCCCCGCAATCGAGGTCGAAGCGGGATGTCAGCCACTAAATTTCAGACGCAAATGGCTTGCCGGAAAATTTCTGCTCAAAAATATTTCTAAACGCAATTCTCATATTTACAATACCTTTTTAGACGTTTTTACTGCCTGGCGTTACGTTAATAAATCTATTCCCATTCTTGCCATTTGTTGCGCGTTCTCTAATGATTTCTCGAAATTACATCGTTAACTCAATTAAACTTCCTTCATACGAAACTAATTTCTCTTCCCTATCACTTATTCCTGTAATACATTGTAATAAAAACTTCCTCGGACACTCAATCGACTTTCTTAAAACTTCCTCTCCTAACTTTATTAATAACCTGTTTCTCGATTATAAAACATTTCCGCTTTTCGTTCCAATTTACACCGATGGTTCAGTCTCTCCCCACTCACAGCTGGTTATTCTTTCTTCGTTCCTGATCTTCGGATCTCCTTCTCCAATAATCTTCCACCAACCTCATCATCCTATACTGCTGAATGCTTTGCCATTATTGAATGTCTTCAACTTATTTCCACTTGGCCACCAAATAAGTTCCTTATTGCCACCGATTCACTCTTCTGCCTTCAATCCCTGTCTTCTAATGTTTTTATATCCCTACCAAATGCCCTCATTCTACAAATCAGAGAACATCTTTATTCACTCGGTGAATCTGGATTCGTTATCCAATTTCTTTAGGTTCCAGGTCATACTGGCCTATCCGGCAATGAAATTGCCGATTCCTTGGCTAAATCCACAGCTATATTACGGCCCCGATCGGTACATACCACTACCGTGGTCAAATTTCTGCCACAAAATTAAACATTGTATCAACGAATTATGGCTTAAATCCATTTTCGATTTGTCACCACATTTTGCCACTTGGTATAGAAATTTAAACCCCCATATCTCTTCTCGTCCTTGGTTTTCTCATCCTGATCTATCCCAAAAAAAACCGTCTGTTCTTTTTCCCGTCTACGTTTTGGTCACACTTTACTTCCTTCTCATTTCTTTAAAATGTCCCTAAACGACTCACCTCTCTGTACTCTTCACAATACTTCTGCCACTTGCTACATTAATCATATCCTTTTCAACTGTCCCACTTTATCTTTAGAGCGCTCTAGGTTTCTTTCTCTTCTGAATTCTCTCAATATCCCATTTAATACCCATCATATTCTTTCTTCTAAATCTCGTACTGTCATCATCGCCACCTTATCATTTTTCTATAATTCTGGGTTTCGTATTTAAATTCGAGTGTATCTTTTTCTTTTTTTTGTCTAATTGTTTAATTGTATTTTTGTCTAATTTCTTTTGTCTTTTTGTTGTTTAATCATTTCTAATTGTCGAGACTAATTGTTTTACAAAGTTTCGATAAAAAAAAAAAATAAGGGCACATTATTACACGGTGTGCCGCGTCTCGCGAAATCTCGATAACATTTAACGGAAACGATTATACGATTGGTCAAAACGAACGTTATTGTTTTTCGTTCGAAATTATCGACGTAGGCGAATATTATGATCGCGGCCGTAATCGACGGTTACGAACAATAACGATCGTTTAGTTATCCGGTTTAAACTAATAACGCGATACGTACGAGCGAGTTTCCGACTGTTTTTCTAATAGCGCGTTATTTGTCAAGGGAAACGGTAGTTGATTTCGATTTTCCGAAACGTCGTACACAATTTTCTTCGGCTAACGATGACACGTTTCGCGATAATAAACAATCGGTGGCCATTATTATTGTCTAAACGTTTAACGGCTCGAACTGGACGTGAACGATCGTGTCTCGTGTTTAATAATTGCAAATTGCCCGACGAATCGTCGCGCAATTCCGAAAATCGAAAACCACGTTTCGTTTACGGTACACGGTTAACGTTTCGTGCCATATTTAACAGCCCAGGTATAAATATCGTAGAAAAAACCGAACCTAATAAACTGTTGTCGCCCCCCCCCCTTTTGCGACGACTTATCGCCCGGCTACGATTCTAAATCTCCGTCAAAGTGTCCCACTTGTGTCAACACCTATGGCGCACGCAAATTGCTCGTTATCGTTTTTGTATTGTTTTTTTTTTAATCACGTTTATGTAATAACGCGAATGGGGGCCGTACGTAAATTTTGTCTACGTGGCCGTTTTGAAGTGGCGCGAAAACAAAAAAAAACAATCCGCTTAATTTCGAAACGGAACGTCCGAGGCCGAAACACGCTCGTTCGTACGTAAACAAACGCATTTTCCGTTCTACGATATTTACCGTTATAAACGTTTTTCGATTTCCGGCACTAACTGTACGACACGAGTACACGTTGTTTTTCGTATATCCCGCCGGTACGCATCACATCACACGCGTTAACGACCGCGTTTCGAAAATCCCAACCACGTTTTACGTACGGAAAATTGTTCCAAATTGGTAAACGTCCCCGCCGATAATACGAACTAGTAGTGCAAGCGTACGTTAGTCGTGATCGAGTTAAACGAGCGTCAATAACGGGAATAGAATGTGATTAAAGAGGGCGAAAAACGTGAAACGACGTGAAATACGATTAAGTGTCGTACATATATATGTATTACGGTCACGGAAGATCAAAAAGGAATAACGATATTCTTCTAACGCATTCTCGTATTTGTTGTAACCCAACCGGCCGGTTCGTAATTACTTATGTTCGACGCCGTGGAACCGAAAACGTTAATAAGAAATACCTAAAGTGGCGTAAAACGCGTTATCGGTACACACCATTATTGGTTATTTACGTTCGAATCAATTACGTAGATGTATATATAAATATAGTATAGCGCGAAATTGCGTTCGCCCGCGATTAACTAATCAGGTTTGTACGCGAAAAAGAACCGGAAACGATTTATTACCCGAGTCCGGAAAATTATCGAGAATTTCCCGATAATGTTCGCGATAACGTCGTCGGAACAACGAACGAATCAAAACGGGAGCGTATAATGGTCGCGCAACGAGAACGACGGGTCACATATTTTAATGGCGAAATTGTTTATCCGCTTTTTTTCGCGCAATTTTTCGGTAAACGTACGAATACATTTCAAATGGCGAAAATAATAACCGCCGAAACGAACATTTTTGTCGTTCGTACGGATTAATAAATAAATCGAATTACGTTCGAAAATATCGTTAAATTAAAAAAAAAAACCGTACTACGTCGAATAACGAACGTAACGGCTCGACGATTTACTCTTGGTACACGTTCGGATGCCCGTCCGGGACGAATGGCCACCGATATAACGAGTGGTCGGTACGTTATCGAAGGGCCCCGCGCTAATTCGCGTTCCCGATAAGTCGGTCAGAGGAAACGGACGACGGTATAACGACTTCGATAGTCCGTGAAACCGACCGCGATTTTTTACGCGTTTCGGACATTCGTTATTCCCAACCGCCTAATAATAACCGCGAAATAAATAACGACGCGGAAAAGTCGTCGAGAATGGGAGGCGTGTCGTCCAGTGACGGTCGAAAAACTTTTTCGGAAATTCGGCCGTAACGACGATCGCGTATCGAACGTGTCCGTTTTTTTTTTTTTTTTGACAAACAAATTATAGATAAAAAACGTACGCGTTTGACGACGTTATTACTACGCGGATTATACACACACGCCGTATTCTTTATTGTAAATAGCCTAGAAAGAGAGAATACGTACGTACGTACACGCACGTATGTGTATATATATATATATATATATAGGTGTTTAATTAGACACGGCCGTCGTGACAAAGGGAGAACCGCGCGCGGATTTATATAAACACGCGACAAAAATACGTATACCGGACGCGAAATTACGGCCGAACGAAAAACACGAGTGTCGTCTCGGCTCCGTCGGTCTACTAAACGCGGCGAAACGAGACAAGTGGGTTAATAAGCGCGGAGTAGAGTTATCCGACGTGAAAATTCGCGGCGATCGTCGGGACGACAACGGAGACGTCCCGAGAGAAAGTCAAAAAAAAAAAAAAACGGGCGGCGC
>JAIPRN010001051.1:44563-55855 GCA_025469175.1 Geopemphigus sp. TES_GeoC_2020
TTCAAATACGTTGGACGTAGAATATACAACGAAAGTTTAATACGAATTATTTCGAAGACGCATACATCGCGAAAATTACGGCACGGAGATAACGTAGTGTGTTAATTAATTCGGAATAATTACACTTCCCACTTCAGTAAAAACTAAAAGATAACTGGAAACATTAATATGAAGTGCGTATACTATAACAAGTACTATAGTACATATAAAATACTTAACCTACATTTGAAAATCGTGTAACACGTCGTCAGTAATCAAAAGTGAAAACGATACACGTCTATATACATGACTATTAACGAGCGATTAACGGCCAACAAAATAAATATATTTAACGATTCGTCTAGGAGTCGACTGACCAACACGCATCATCATCATCGACAAATTCGTAAATACGTTTTAAAAAAGCGTTCGATCGGTTTTTTTCTTTTTTTAGTAAATGTTTTCGTACTTTTGTAATTTAATATTACGCATTCGTTACGCCAAAAATAAAAATCACCCGGAAAAACATAATGCAGATGATTGAAAACAAAATCGTTTTATTTAGAAGATTATGGATACAATTTACTAAATCGTTTTTAAATATCTCCCGTGAAACAAACGTATCTTTAAGGAACTGCCCATTCTCGAGCGCGTATTTATACGTGCCTAACAGTGTATCGAATGAAAGGCCAGCTTAACCGTAAGAAAATAGAAATTACGTCCGATTTGAAAACGTATTCTCGGGCGAGAAAATATTTAAAATATAAAATATCGGACGCGTCGTAGAATCAAACAATTCCATAGGAACGTCAGTGAAGAACGACGACGCGTGTACATAAATTCTAGTTCCGCATAATAATATTCGTGTCATCACCCCCTACCAACTACTCCGACGTAGATCTACTCGGTAGATATAACCAATTAAAATATACGAACCGTATTCCGAATAAACCGGTCTTAAGATTTATCTACGCATATTGTATGTACGATTTACGAACAGAGAGATTAATATTGTCGTATTCGGAAAAATTTGGTTTGTATTTTATTCAATGACAATCGTGCAAAGTTCATTGCCATTGATTTGAGTAAGAGTTAATGTTTACGTAAATTTGTATTTTATGTCATTGAAACTGATAGATTGTGTGTATCTTTTACTTAACGCATCTATCGTTTAATAGCGTATAAATAAAATACGGATACGAATAGTCTATAACATAAATAAGGTTACGAAATGTCCTTGCCGCGGGAACCGATGGGTGATTAAAAAAGTATCCATAATCTTTCGTGATTTTACGAAAATAAATCGAGACGTACATTCTTGTACCGAGTTTGAAATAATTTTATTTCGATTTTAGAAAAATCTTAAATATTCCTCCTACACTGAGGCATAACTTGAAATATATATATATAAGTACACGAAGGGATAATAGATTTTTGATCGTTGAAATCGTGCACGTTTTACGACAATCTGGAAATTACGTATGACAGGAAAGAAGGCTATAGATTATTTAGTACATTCCTTAAAACCTATTAGGCGGTATCCCGGTATTTATAATATAGCAGTTTATAATGGTTTCTTTTTTCGATATCGAATAATTTTGATCGTCTTACTACCGAACGAACGTAAGTGACTTAATTTAGTATATTCGCGAAATGAATAATTCCGACGATAATGTTGTCGGAATAACTATCGGTTATTTTAATTTCTATGATCGTAATTTTCAATCATTCATATACCGATCTACGTTCCGATTATATTTAAACCCATAAATAAAGTCATATACGAATGTTATCGCGTTATATTTTAACGTTAGACTGTTTATATTTACCTAATATTATTGACGTATAATATTATAGTTCGTTTATGTGACGACATGGCACAATCAAAGACTAGAAAACTGGTTTTTTTTATGTACGTAATTTTATGAATATTTACATAAATATTGAATAACGCGAAATTACTGCGACAGCGATAAAATAGGTAGAATATGTCATAAAATCGAATTGCCGAGACGAATATTCTCGAGAAACAATGTGGTAATTTGTATTATTAACAAACGCTGCAAATATTTAAGCAGGTATGCAGTGCTAAATAAATGAAATTCCGGACAATAGTTTCATTTAGTGTCTATAAATTTGTGCGTTCTACGAACACACTTTGCGGAGAACGAAAAATAAAATATTCGGTACGAAATTATAAATTACGTCATATGATATTTTCAACATTACATAAAAGAAATGACTGGAAAAAAGGCGTACTCAACCTTAATACAACGTAAATAATAAACATATACGCGTTATTTTTAATAATTCTAATCCCAAAATGTGGACGACCGCTTAGAAAATAAAACGAAAATCTTAGACTCTGGTCTTACTTATTATACATTTTAGGCGTACATTCGAATTATTTACATCGGAATATCCAAATAAGTAAAAAATTAATTTTTAATCGACGTTTTAAATATAGCGTGTTTTTTTAAACGTACTCACTCACTCGTAGTTTTATTTAAATTTTAAACAAATACTTCTAAAATCCCGTTAAAATTTAAGTCGAGTATTATAATTTAATTTACAACTGTATTCAAATTATGAAAACAAATGTAATTATTAACGTATAAATTATTGACGTAAATATTGATCTGATATTTTATAATTCGTCTACATACTTAGTTCACAATATATAAATAAACGATTTAATTAAGATGTTTCGAGTTTTCGTTTATAATTCCATAATTCCTCTACCAAAATAATACCGATTCCTCGAGTAAACCCCAGTACTGAGAATTTACAATAGTACAAACGAGTTATTTTTGTGTTAGTTTTCAAATTATTACGTCATCGCGTGTATTATAGAAAAACTGCTAAATTACAAATACGGCAATAACTGAAATCGATATTACCGCGCCTCGTCTGTAATTGTTTACGTCTGCGTTTTAAACCTTCGGTAATTATTATACTTGTATATAGTTATATCTATATACGTACCGTAGTATTTACTTAACATTTTTTACACGTTATCATTAGCAATAATATAAAAATACATTTAATCAACCCTACATAATATTATATACTTATATATGATAAAGTCGTGAACACATGTATATAAACAAATGGTTAATTAATAACGTGTTTTTATTCGCGTTGAATTACAAACAAACAAAATATTCCTAAACAGCTAATGACACTGTATTTTAGTACCAGTACTACAACTCGCTTCTATTTACAAAATTTGTCGCCATATATAAAAAATAAATTCAGGTATTGTTAACAAAACGTTTAGAACGCTTTTGTAATTCGTCTTTTATAATATAACGATAATTTTTTCAATATACTCGATATATACATACGATTTACTCGACGTTTTACATAAAACATTAAATTTTCAATAAAAAAAATGTTTGACAAAACGTAATAGATCCGTTACATCATCGGACAACTAATACTTCAAATTCACAAATTCGTACGTAAATATTAACGAAAACAAAATTACGGTACAATAACGTTACTGTGTAAATACCGAGAATATAAATATCAGAGCTTTTGTTCGACCCTACAGTTAACAATTGAGTGATGGTCGATCATTTTTTACAGAATCGACACGTGAAACGTACGTACCGAGTTCTTTGGTGTATGTTTCAAACATACTCGCGATAAATTCAAACGCGAAACGTACGATTTTTTTCGAAAAACGGCAACATTTTCGCAAAAATAAACCCACGTTTCGCTCGTAAAAATTCGATTGTGGAGAAAGAAATTCTTCGGACTCGTAAACGTTAAACACGCCGTTACGCACGACTCCCGGTATGTTTTCGTAAACGTTACGTTCCCGTCGTGTTACCCGGGCGTGACATCGCCAAGAGCGATTTTTTAAACGACAGCAGGTAAATGAGTGCTCCGCCGACCATTTCGTGCCATTGACGTCCACAAATATACCGGTAAAATACTCGAATAATTAGAGTCGAATTGATTCGAAAAACGTATTACAACGTCGTAGGTAAAAATATACGACGTCACGCGCCGCGAAATCAGAAATCTCGAATTCGAAAAAAATTATGACCGCTCGTTGTACCGAATTCCGCGTATTAGCGTCGAGCATATTTCAAAAAGGGGGGGAGAGACTACTCGTATCGAAATTAGCCACAACAAAACCGTCGCGTAACGCTGGCTTGTGCGCCCGATAAACTAACCTCGAAAATACGGCAGTTTAAACCACGAACGTGTACCGTACGTATCGAATTAGAACAATATCGCACGTGCGCGTAAGCGATAAACGAACGTTTGCGAGACGCGGAGTAGTAGTAGATCGTGTACGTTTAGTGGGGTGTACAAGCACTGTGAAAGGGACACGCGGAACGCTTGGGCGATCGTACAAAGACGAGAGAACCTCGTACCACGTCGGCGTGGACAATAGAACGAGAGACCCCAACTGAAGGAACGCGCGGAGCTCTATCGACGCGTATTTCGAACTCACCCGTCGGTTCTTTCCTGGATCCAGTCGCGATCGACCGCTACGTCGTCGTCGTCGCTGCCACCGTTCGCGATCTGTCGGTTCGGCGTGGACAACAGTGGCGTCCGGTCAGTGACACCGATCGTGGTTACGTCGTCGTCTAGTGTCCACAGGCACGGTCCGTAGCGTTCCAGGTCGTCGTCGAACGTCGCCGATCCCCCGGCACCGACTGACGGCGCCGTTTCCGATTCGCGCGTTTTGTCGTTCCGCCGTCGACGATCGGAATCGCGCCACCGTCCGTCGTTGTTGTCTTCTACTCGTCGATGCGCCGCGGGAGGTACGACGGAGGCCGTGGCGTCGACGACCGACATAATTACGCGTACGTCGTCGTTTCGGGTTTTTTAATTTTTGGCGGGAAATTCTTCCGGCACAGACACGCGCCCGACCAACTACGAGGTACACCCGTCTTCGGCCGAACGAACCGATTACCGTCGTACGGCACGGGGGGATGGGTGGGAAGGATTCGCGCGAACGATGACGGCACAACGTACACGCAACGCGGGACAATTGGGCGAACGCGGCTTATCACGAGCCGAACGATCGTACGGGACCGATATAAAACGCGTTCGTAGTGGCGTTCCACTTTTATCGCGATAACGATTCCGCGTTGTTGTTACGTTGCGCGCGCGCGTGCGTGAGTGTATGTAAGCATCGGCCGCGCGCCTGTACACGCTGGCGATTCCATTTTATTTCGTCGCACGCCGATTAGAGTTGGTCGGCGAAAACGAAACGGTTACCGTCGGTCGCGGTCCCGCGACAGCTGCGCGCCGGCCGTACGGCAACGGTGCACGTGTCCGCGCGCCGCAGTCGTACCAACCGCGGCGAGCAACTTAACCGACCGCGCCACGACGGATGTGCCTAGCCGGGCGGGTCGACGGCACTACGGCCGAATTTGGAATGACGCGGACGCGTCGGCCGGCTGAACAGAGTCGACCGACCGGAATTAGCCGACGAAAAGACGATTTTACTCTTCCCGCGACATATACCGGGTCGGTTCCCCCATAGTGTGAGTATAAAATACCTATTCGATTGTACGTAGAAATCGACGTCGTCCGGGTGGAGACCGGACGGGGAAAGCGCGCATTTTCCACGTCATCGAAAAATCACGCGTACCGTGGCGATAATAGACGCTATCTGGCCGTCGATAATTTAACGAGTTCTTTATTTCAAAAAATCGACGAAATTAACGCCGGCGGGGTTATAAGTCGGTTTCTGAGCCTGTTGCAGTTCTACACGACGATGGTCGATATGAGCTTTAATTGTATTTGTCGGTACGTACGATGTACGCGGCGCGTTCGTGCTGTAAATTTGGCAATATACCCGAGTAAAATTACGGCGCGCGCCGGTCCGACGGCCGACAGAAATACTCGCTAAACGTCGTAAACGTGGCGTGCTTTCGCGTAGAAAACCGTCCTAAACAACGAATTCCGAATTTTTCTGAAACGCGTACCGCGTTTGTACACCGCTCGCGCGTATCGAATATACCTTGGCGCGGTCCCGTTGTTTTCGTTCGCCGCTACTTCGTCCATTACTAGGCCGTACGATAAATACGTCGGAACCTATGGACGTACACGACCGACGTGGACGACTGTCGATCGATGATCGACGGTACGTTTCGATCCGCGAGTACGCTCGGATCGCCTATAAAGTACGCGATTATTTATGGAATCGTGGAGACACTGTACCACCGTGCGCCGACAATCGTTATTTATACATCCGCGCACGATAACGAACGTATTCGTTTTTTACGTTTTATACGAATACCGGTTAAGTCCCGTCAATTATATTACATTTTATTAAACAATATAACGTGAATAATTGTGCGCGCCCGCGAGCGTGTGTGTGTGTGTGTGTGTGTGTGTGTATATTCATTTTAAACTCGTAAATTTCGAATAAAATATATAAACCGGAAATTTCGAATTTAACGTACTTGTAACTCAAACGGATCGTGCATGTTTCGAATACGAGCCGTAATAAATATGTACAAATTACGATGGAAGTGCAGCGTTGAATAAATGCGTTGAAATATCGGACGACTTTAAAACTGTCAACGTTAATACTATTCTCCGCACGCGGCACGCATACACGCCTCGGTGAACACGTTTTCTGATCTTTATCGAAAACACGGTAAAGTCTACTTTATTTATCAGTTACCACTGTTGATCTGCCGATACGGTCGTGTACCAATGAACGTAAAATCGTTCACCGTGATTCGGGAACGGTCTGGCTTTGCACCGTACTTGGAAACATTTTCAAATATAGCCGGCTGATTTATATCATGTTGCCGCGTGTATTACGGACTTGAATCGGTTTTGTGCGTGTCCAGATATTGTCGCCGGAACGCGAATAATAATTTACGCATATTCGAACCGTCTCGATTGTTCGATCCATTCGCTTAATAAACGTATCTTAAACGCCTAGTCCGTACGACGGACAATATAATGGAAAACGTAAAAAGAAAAAAACGTATTCGAGTACGGACGTAACCGTACGAATTGTGTTCCGGAACGAAATTTTTATCGGTTTTCGCTTAAAGCGCCGTCTAATCCCCAAAAGCCGGTGAACCTGATCAAAATCGGAAAATTATATCCGAAACAACGTGACGTCGCAGTTGATGAGATTAATTAAACGCTTTTACGAAGATTTCTGAAGTCGATATTAAATTTATTATTAAAAAAAAAAATAAAACAATCAGTACACAACTTGAGAAGAGTCCGTAGATAAGCGGCTATATTACTTCGAGGAGCAACGGCTTACGTAGATCCGATTCTTCTAATATATATAATTTATTATATTACGTTATACGGACGATAACAATGATTTTCGTAACTAAATCAGCTCTACTTTTATTTATGTAAGCTAAAAATGACGAACGTATCATCGAAAGACGAATAATGGAAAGTGCGTAAATACTAAACACATTTTATCGAATTGGTAAACAACTATAACAAATCCGAGGTATCGATTGTTTTTACCGAAAATATGACGACATACAATTTACGAATTTTAAAAATCTCTTAATATTAGAACGTTCGTAACGCTTAGACAAAAATATTTCGAATTAAAAATTTCGATTATTTTTTCCCGTGAAAAAAAAGAGAGTCGTTCCAGAGAGAGATGAGATAAAAACGTATAATTGTTTGTTCGAGGGAATAAAATATACGGTCATATATCCACGTATTACCTTACCTGTTTTATTATTTAATATATTAACCGTGGTTACATTTTTTTCAAATTGGATTTATGCCACGTTCGCCTCTATAGTGCGTCGTTATTGGTTAAATATCGATTATATTATGAAACGTAAACTACTTTTTATAACGTCCAAAACTAATAATCATTTGGTATCACGACCATGTTGGTATACCATGATGGGAATAAACGTTTACGAAAAACAAAAACAGAATTTTTCAAAATCGACAAAAATTAATTTTCCACGTTTATTTTGCCGTTAAAAGTTAAGCGAAGTTAAGAGTCGCTATTGTTAAGAATATTAATAAAAAGAAATTTCGATCGATCCAAGAACAGAAAATATGATCGAGGAAACTCGGCAAAAATTTGCAATCTTAATCGCTTTGTTTTATATAAATATATTATACCGATTACCTATAACCTATTATAAATCACAAAACTCGAAGCCATATTTCATTTCATTATTTCATTTACGTAAAACGAACCGTACTCTCTCACCATTTAAATTTTTTTAATAATTTACAAAAAGAGTTAACGAATCAGTTCGTTTATATTATTTACGGTATAGTAATGGATAATACTGCCGTTTACATAATAATAAATAATTTTTATTAGAATATTAATAATATTTTTTTATGATTTTATAGTACAGTACTCTCAAATTATAATATATAATTCGTCATTTATGTACTAAGCGTGAACAAAACTTTTATTGGTAAGTAAATTACGAATATGATTTAAGGAGGAATATTATTTTATTAAAGACCCGTCGCCGTTGAATAGAACATAGAGTTTTGAATAGAAAAAATGGCGCTCGTCAAATTACGCGCAACGTACAACCAACCCGATATAAATGTCGGCATCTTTCGCGAAGTTAATAATAATTTTCGTCTGATTTAAAAATAGGAAAACCGTTTACACACGTCCTTTATCCGTATATATAGAAGCGGAATATAATTATAGGTAAATGCCGTGTTGGCGCGATGTATTAAATATATATTTAGAGACGACGTACACGAATTAACGCGATAATTTATTATATAATTTCGTATTTTATTCATTTACTTTCGATTTAAAGCGTCTTTAAATCCGTCGTTTAAATTTTGAGTATTCTTTTTTCGATATCGTAAGTATATGGTAATGCGAGCGTATGTCCACGAAAAATGTTAATTTTCAGAATTTTAAAAAGCATACGTGCAATAGTTAATACTGGTTAACACGTAATCACATTGCCTTATCATTACGTTTTTTTTGTAAGGTTAAGAAATAGTTCACTTTTTTCGCGTGTAATTTTTGTTTTCGTTGTTCTTATTACGGATTACTTCTTCCATATTGTCTAGAAATGCCGAATCTTAGATTAAACGCTCGTAAAACAATTTCAACGTTTAAAATAAACGCTATCGTGTACGATTTAAGAACTAATAACGAATATCCGTACCAAAGTAAAAATTATGAAATTCTCCGAGTTCTCGTTCTCGTTTGAATTACGCCCGTAGCCAACATGTTCGTTCTTCAAAGTCCCAAAAGGTACCTAAATACGTGCTAACGAATTTTTTTCGAAATTAGCGCACGAGTAGAATAATCGTATCGATTAAACCAACAGACGTCTGCGTGACTATGTTTATATTCTATATAACAAACGAACGTTTGTAATAATTTACATTACCCGTTGTTATAAACTAATGATGAACAACGACTAATAAGCAACAACTCCGTTATTAATTATCGAAGTCGGGCATTAACGAGCCGAGAAGTTCAAAGTTAGAATTTATTATTTTTTTTAACCTTTGGTTTAACGAGCTACTATTTTCGACGAGTAACTAATTAACTTAACGATTTTGCTTTTATTTCAATACAATATGAACCGTACACATACTATTTAGATAAGCGACCCTCAATAATACGGTTATTTACGAAAAACGGTAGTAACAAATTTTAACAATAGCGTGTTTTTGCGCGAAGTTTTAACTAACAACTTACGGCTTTTTTACCGACGAAGTTATCGTTCGTCTCAATTTTCAAACGTCGCTTTAACCGGGTTGACTTTTATTTATTTAAATCAGCCTAGTTAAAGTGTAACCCAGTCCAGCTTTGCTAATTGTTATCGTGTTCATACTTATCTCTTGGGAGAAGAATGTAAATAAGTTAGCGCGTACGATACGTAACATGCAGTGCATATCTACCGACGTTTAAATTATATTCGAAAATATATTCAAAACAAATAACCAAATATCTTATTCCGAATTCCATTGTTACGCGCGGTAATTATTTTTCTGACGCGCAGTATATATTTCTCGACACGTCCGCAACGTCTAGCCTAACGTTATAACGCTCGTTATTGAGCGAGCGTGGGGGGGGAGGAGGAGGAGGAGGAGGAAGGGACTTTATTCGACGTATTAATATGGACAATGACCAACAACAATTAATCCAAGTCGCGTTCGCCAGCGTAGGACAACCGTGAAAGTTCCAAATTGTAAGTCATTAAGTGATGGCAGTCTAACAGTAACGTAACTCGGTATTTGGCTAAATTGGCTTTATTTCGCGTCGTATTTTCTAGGAATAACTTCGGACGTAACGCCCGTGTTATATAAATATATAACATTGTACGCACGACACTTGACTAAATGTACAATTCGAGTTCGGAATCTGGCGATCGACTGTAAAAATTATTCAATTACCTCGGCGCGCGTCGATCGCGACGACGGAACGTTATCATAAAATATACGTTTATATAACGTACAATACCGACCGCCGGCTTAGTTGCGAAGAATTGTACAGCGGTCAACTAACGGTAACACGATGGCGGAGCAGCAACTGTCCAGTCCAATTAAACAAAGGACGGCCAATACGTAGGAAAATAATTCGAAAAGGACGACAAAATACGAACGAAAAACACTAGGCACAAATGCCTACGCTAGTGAAACGGCATATCACGTCCGGCAACGTCGATGGATCGTGGATAACGGTTCGTGAACCAACCGAAAACCGCACATATTCATCCGTGTCTTGATATCGATGTATTAATATCGTACTTTGCCGAATTGTCTAGCGCCGAACGCAATTAATCGCAAAATATATGTCCTTTATCAGTCCTTAGATAAACGTAACGCGATATATATTTTAAACGATTCAAATTGTTGAAATTGTTGAAAAAATGTATCGAAAGTTAATACGACCGACGTTTGTAGTTCAGTTTGGGCGAAATACATTCATTAGATTCGCCAATGACGTTCGCCTGTTCGATTTTAAATAAAATAACCGACATAATTTTTCCTTTCCGAAATTATTCGCTATTACGGAAGTATCAACGTATTATTTTATTTGGACTTGTTCTAAACAAACGCGAGTAATTACTTATAGTCTCTGTTAAATATTGTTAAACGCGCGAAACATTGAGCGGAAACGATTCAAACATAAAATAGCTTATATAGCGACGATTATGTTTAATAATCTGTTTATAAATAAAGCGGACCAGGTTAAGTTAATATTTTTAGCTTTCGATATTTTATAATCGACAATTACGATAAATACGACGTGTGTAAATATAATTTTAATATTATTTAAACTCAACACACACACACACACACACACACACACACACACACACACACACA
>JAIPRN010001052.1:0-55831 GCA_025469175.1 Geopemphigus sp. TES_GeoC_2020
ATAACAAAAAAAAAAAAAAAAAAAAAAAAAAAAAACGGAAGAAAAAGGCGAAAAGCGGACGCGAAAGGCGAACCGCGTCGTCGAAAACGCGACGATTGTCGCGAGACGAATCGGCCAAAAGAGAAATCTGTTGTCTGTTGGTTTACCGTCCGAACGCGGCGTAATAACGGCGCGCGATATATCCTTTTGGTTAGCGTTCAAGCACTAATAATCACCGCGCCACGATCGCGTGCCCTCTGGGTTCATCCGCTAGTCGTGCGTGTATGTTTTTCGAGCTACTACTACTCTATATTGGTCATTCGCGCCGGGCCGTGACGTCGTGACGAAATGGCGCGCGCGTGGCGGACCGGCGACGTTAACGTACGCGCGCGCTTTCTATTAGACCGCCGGCCGTGCGTTTTGACGGATTTTACCATCGGTCCTCGCGTTTTCGTAAAACACGGACGGTACAGATACTTTCGTTTCGAAAACCGATCGCGTTTCGTGTTCGTTCGGGGCGTTATCGCGCGTGTCTCCCCCCACTGTACAGATCGCCGTACAGACTCCGACGACGAACAGACCACGTCGTCGAACCCGAACGTCCGCGGTTTCTACGTCGGAACTTCTCTTCCGAGTGTCCCGCGTCCACTCGACGTTCGTCCGACATTTATAGAGGCGCTCAACCGGTCGGCGGAAACAACCAAGGAAATTACCTCGGACACGTCGGATTCGGCGAACGGGATGGCGTTTAGACGAACGTTGTTTTCCGCGGTTCATATGAATCGCGTAAAAACCGTCGCGTCCGTTCGAATCTCCATACTTAAAAAAAAAAAACCCTGTCCCTATCGAAGCGAAACTCAACATATTTAAACTATACGTATTTCCAATCCTAACTTATGCCGGCTTCTCCAAGGCGCCCTTCGTTGAGATCCCTCACAGTGGAAACGCATCGAAGCCATCTAGAACATCGACAAAATTTTAATTTAACCCAAGACTCTGTTCAAACTCAATCCAAAGCGGTGTTCTACAAAAACTCCTTTTCCGATCACGACCACGTCCGTCTCCTTGGCAAACCGCGCACTTCCCACCAACCTTAAACACACACTCGAACCGTACGCATTAACTTGGCCAAATTGATTTATCGAGCACTTCACTATCCCCTCATTTCTATCCACTAGCAGAGGCGCAAGCCTTTGGTATAGTAAACGGCAAAACCAATCCAACAAAACAAAGCGTCCGTTCGTTCGTCGAAAACGGCGAGTACTGGAAAAACAAATTACGGACGTCCCTCCCCAAAATGTATTTTGCCCTTAAATAACGAACAGACACGACCGAGTAGTCAACAGTTGTCGAATTCGACAAAGCGCGTGTATTTGTTTTTTCGGACCGCTCGTACCGACTTTTTGAGTAAGAGGCGCCTATATTATCGTCCCCGAGCCCAAATTCGGCGCCGTTGGATCGCACGATGACGTATACGACGCGCGTACGGATCGGTGATACGCACACCTACGACGAGATTTAGCGCGCGGCTCTGCCGGTGGCACCGTTCCGTCCACCGGTAAACCGTCGGCGGCGCGCGTTTTCGTTAATTGCCGCGTGTACACAGGCCGTAACTATAACCGCGGCCGCGAGCAAGACGAATTAAATAAAAGTCGGCCATCCTTTGGAGCGGAGTGGACCGCTACAGGACGAGCGGTTTACTGCAATTACGTTCGTTCAATTGCGTGTTTATACGACGGCACGCTATTTACGAAAAGCAATTTATCGAGCGAAAACGTGCGCAACGCCTGTGTTGTCGTACGGTGTAAACAAAAACAAAAAAAAAGTAGACGCCCGTTACGTCATTAAACCGAGCGTTTCCTAAAATAATATCGACGAAACGTAACGAGTACCTACGTCGCCTGGGACATGGTCGGCTCGGTGACGTTCGATTTTTGTAAACGATGAAGCCATTTTGGTTTTTTTTTTTTCGTAAACGAAATAAAATCGACGAATAAAAACGACGCGACCTACTGGGATTTTCGCGTGACCGCGCGCACACGAATATTAGCAATATCGCGACAAGTACGTTCGTCGCGTCCGCGATTCGACATTTCGAAACGCGTTGTTTCATGGACAGAATCGAAATGCCGGTAGTGGTAGGAAGGTATCGCGAGTATAATTCGACGGTGGAACGAGCGATCACCGCTGTGTATTGGGCACGGTTTTCGGAGACCTAAACGTTTCGGGATCGAATTTGAAACGAACGTTTTTGTCGACGGCGTAAGCGTTACGTGCCCGCTTGCGTGACGACCATCAATCGGCGGCGGCGGTGGCCAAATTACGCGCAAAAACGTATTTAGGAAAAAGAAACGAACGTCGATTATTTAATCGGGAATATCTCGGGCTATGTTATACGTTTACGACGGGAAATCATTAATCGACGCGCGATCTTCGTGCCCAGCAAATACCGACAACAATGAAAATGGTCTTTTCGCCGGTACGTACACGTATACGCGTAATTTGTTCGTACGACCGATAAAAATCCGGCGATTAAGCTCGTAAATTTCGCCGCGCCCACGACGACACACACACACTTATATACACATATTATCGTATCGATCTTACTTTGGAGGGTAAATAAATAAAGATCGTTATAATAAGCGAATTTCGGATTGGATACGATTTGTGTTTATATATATGCGCGTGTGTAAATGGAGATCGACCAAATATCAGCGTACGATCGGACGGCCTCTATTGTTGTCACGGCGTCTGTTCTCGAAACACCCGCGGCGGGTGTGTCCGCCGTTATTTTTTACCTACGTGCCCGAAGGATGGTACGCGACGTATTAATGGCCCATTACCAGCCACGTTTTTCTCCGTTTCGTTATTATTTCTTCCTACTACTACAAATACTATTATTATTATTACCACTACTACCATTATTATTGTTTATCTCGAAGTATACGTATATAAAAGTCCTTGGGTGTTAAAACGTATAGAACGGCGTAAAGCGAAACGACGGCACATACGAAAACGATGTTCGCTTCGAGTAGGTATTTTCTCGCGATCCGCGTGAAATTGGGTCGTTCCGTTGACGTATTTTTTTCCACACATACACACAAGAAAACGTGGCGCATTATACGAGCACTGACCGGAAAATTCCAATATATTATCCGTCCGTTGTTATTACTGTTGTTGCCGTACGCGCGTCCGTATTTCGCGATCTGAAAGTATTCCTATTTATAATCAACGCACAAATCTAATTGCTTACTGTATAATTGGATATACACACGTGTACGGTTGAACAATCGAAACATCGAGGTTAGTTATCGGAATTAAACGCGTTTGGTTTGCAGCGAATACGAACAATCGTAGTGCTTTTTGGCGCGTTCGATTTGTGTAACGCGATTTGTTTACAAGCGGGCACTATATACTATATCGCCGGCGCGTATTCCCTTCGAACGTTTCGAAACACGCGTGACCAACACCTGCCATCGCCGCCGTACATTCGTTCCGACGGCGACCGTTCTCTCCGGTAAGTTCGAATCGGGCGGAAGAAAGTTTACGACGACTTTTCCGAATAACGGCGGCATAGGAGATCGTGCACAATCGAGCTTCTTATTTCCAACGACGGCCGTACGTTTCGAAATGTGTTCGTATTTACGTTGATCGTTTTGTCGCTTACGTTGAACGATACCAAAAAAAAAAAGAAAAATTCGTCGAATTTTCGTTTCGGTTTTTTTTTTAAAATTACAAAATCTGAATTCGATTTCTCGTACGAATTCGGCGTGTCCGTAATTTCGCTGTACGATATTTCGCAGGAGGATTCCTCGCGGGTCACGAATCGTCTAAAAACCTTCCGCGTGTGAAATGTTCTCACGGAAAACGGTTAAACACCGAATAGATCGAAAAGGATAACCGATAAACAACTAACGCGTATTTTTTACTTTGGTAATATCTCGTTCGTTTATAACGACGATTGCAAAAGGATTCTCGTAAACGGGTCTCAGAATCTATAATCGCGGCACCGCGCAAATAACCCTTTCGCCAGTTATATTCGTTAGTTTTATAGTATCGAATTTTCTGCACTGTCGCGCTTTTGTGTTTATAATTACGATTGTTATTTGTACGACGGTTTCTTCTCTCCAAAACAAAATGTATATACTCGTATTATACATATTTATCGAACGAGGCTATTACGAATAAGTACGAAAAAAAGAAATTACGCCTGTAAATTGCGACTTATGGCCGCAACGAGATATGCGAATCGATAGAGCTTCTATCGGATACAATATTTCGCGTCGTCGGTAAGAATTATACGATTGGCGTTGGGAAACTACAATTCCGTAAATTACAATTTCCGTCGTGAAATCGTTCGTCATAACGACAACGCGTCGCCCTCGTCCCACCCGTATCGGTGGTACGGTTAGCGATCATTTTTCTGGTTAATAATTATCGTCGGAACTTCCTATACAGCTCGGGGAAGCCGCGAAATCGATTTTATCGGGATTTTTTTTTGGTTTCGTCGGTCGGGGAAGACGAGGGAAAAACGTTGTTACTAGACGAAGGTCGTCGTCGATCGTTTTTAATTACGTTTTTATTCGGTCGACGATTAATAATAGTGTACGGACGATATGAGGAATAACGCGTTCGGCGTAATTACGCTTGTACGTAAAAAAACACGACCGCGCCGCCACCGTCCGTGTACACAAGTAACGAGGGTCGGCGCTGGTTCGTCGTCCATTGTTGCCGAGAAGTCGTCGGTTTAGCGGAGTCCTTGACGGAATTATTTACACCGACTAATCCCCCTTGGCTGGACGCGTTGCTATACCTCTACGCGTACGTACGTATATATTTTCTATAGTGCACGGTTGGTCGAGGAGCAGCCGGATGTTCCGCAAGGGCAAGCGTAACGTCACTTCCGGTCTTATTTCCATTCCTTATTTTTGTATTTTTCACCCTTCTACGCGCACTGCGCCGTGCGCCGTCGTGCCTACGAAGACATTTACGAAAACAATTGGTGGTAAAAACCGTCCGCACGATTTACGGGCGGACATTTCGCCAAAAACCGAACGTCTATAAATCGAAAATACTTTCTCGCGCGTGGCGTGGGGGCGAGGAGGAGGAGGAGGAGAGTCTGTACAATTAAATCGCTCGCGCTTAACTTCGTAGCGCTTTGAGACACGCGTTTCGGGAAATTTTGGTTCGTCGCTACGTTCAGAGCCGGTCTGCGTATGGGCGAGAGGAGTCGATTCGGATCGCTCATTTCGCCATTGAAATACGGGAAAAAAGAAACAAAAAACGCTCGGAATTCCTTTCGTTAACGAACAACGGCCGTCGTCGACACGCGCGGCCTAGGATTATCCAAATACCAACGGCCCGACGACGATAAAAACGTCGTCACGATTCAACGGTTATATGATCGACCGTGTTGTAGTGACGTTTCAATTTGTGGGAAGTGTGCGGCGGCGAATCGAGCGAAAATATACAATTGTGCGGTCAGAACGGTTGACGGTTATCGAGTAGGTGGATACATCCCGGAGGCAACGGAACAATCATTTTTCATTTTAAAAACGTATAATACCGTGGTATATTGCGTAAGGATAACGCTTTCAACGCGACCCGTCGCGTTTGATCTACGCGTAATTTTAAACGTTTGAGCCCACACAGTTCGCAACTCGCTCATATATATATATGTACACACACGACAAACAACAAAGGATCGTGATTTTCGTTTTCGACGAAACTTGGTTAGTTTTACGTATGTATACACAATCGAGCGCGCACCGGGCCGAATTTCTCTACCGGGATACTGTATTTACCGTGGTCCACTTGGCGCTGATCCTTGAAAATATAAATGTTAAAATAAAAGCTTTCTTCGACCACGCGAAAACGATAATTTTTCAACGCCGAAGTGTTATAAACGCGTCGAGACAATTTTGTTCTCTTACGCCGCCGCCGCCGCCGCTTTATCGATTCGGTTTTACGTTAATTTCGAATCGGCGAAATATCGCGATTCGTGTTCGCCTCGTCGTAATCGTCGACATTTAACGTGCGTATCTGTTTATAAAAGAAGAATTTCGTCGCACTTTCGAAAACTAATAAACGAAAATACGGACATCGGTGGCTATTTTTAAGACGTAGAATTGTCGGCGCACTTGTACGCGGTACATTAATTACTACAATACTGCCACGTCGTTAGCAAACAATAGCCAGAAATAACGTATTCGTTTCGTCGAATAAATATACACGAATCGTCGTGGGGCCGGGTCCAGGTTACGAACATATAGACAGAGCCGCTTCCAGGATTTTCCGGTGTTCCGGTATATGCGGTCTATACACGCGTGTACAACGTGTATATACAATCGTTTACAACGTGTA
The DNA here is from genome assembly GCA_025469175.1 of Geopemphigus sp. TES_GeoC_2020. Lineage (NCBI taxonomy): Eukaryota > Metazoa > Arthropoda > Insecta > Hemiptera > Aphididae > Geopemphigus > Geopemphigus sp. TES_GeoC_2020. The sequence continues at coordinate 6,343 of JAIPRN010001052.1, forward strand.
TATACAATCGTTTACAAATATCGTACAAACGAAATACGGTAGAAACACGCGATTCGAAAAATATCGGATAGCGATTTCGGAATCGATCGTTTGTCGTGTACGCGGGAGAAATTTTATAATACGATTTTTCGAATTTACTCGGATGTTTTTCAAAATTACTTCGGATAGACGCCGAAACGACGATTCACACCGCCCGTTACGCTTAAAGTAGAGACGATTCGAGATTGTCTTGAGGATTCCCGAAGCCACGTGTAGAGTGTGCGAATATCTACATCGCGTACTAGTCCTGAAAACGTTTCGGAAAGGACTTAAATAGACTTTGATTAACGTACGCGTGAATGTATAAACACCGGCGCATAACGGTACACGGACGAATAGAAGCGTACTACGTTTTATTCGATTACATTTCGAAACGTTTCCGCCATATTTCCGATTAATATTTTTGATTAGAAACGAAATAGAAATTGCCCACCAAACCGTTTGTAATGAAAAGTATTTTTCGTTAGAACGTACACTGATTATCGTGGTCGTTGAATCGTTTTCGTTGGTTGAACTATGCTTTCCGTTTTTTGTTTCTATTTTATTGCTACTAGGAGAAAACGATCGACGCAAAGCGACAATAATTATCGATATCCGTCGTTGCTGTATTTGAAATTCATCCCGCAAACGCGGAATATTCCGAAATGAATTTCGACGCGCGTTTGGTATGTTTGGGGTAACTGCACGCGTTATACACGTACGCGCCTGTGCTCGTGAAATAAATCGATTTGCGCGTGTACACAAATGTAGGCCGGTATTTAACACGGATAACGGCCAGAAAAAATTGACCAGTCGAGGATTCGATAGTGCGGAGAGGAATGGCGAAAACCGCGGTTCCCTTATACCGAACGGCAAAATAGTGTTCGGCCCAAATTGTGGAGTCCTAGGGATGATTTTTACCCTTCGTAGCACCTGGTATACGTTAGACTGCCGAATAGGTCATGGCCGGTGTCCCTTACGTAAATGGAGGTTTCGAGACAGTCCAGCCTGCAACTGCAGGAACGGGAGCCAAACCAACAGAGTACCAACGAAGGTAATTCGGTCGAGATATTGACATGCCAGTGACTCCAGAAGCGATAAACTGGATTAATTGAAGAGCCTCGGGCGTCTCGAGAACTCTTCGCTGTTTTTGATTTTTGAATAATCGTAATTCCAAGTTAAACCACGTGCATATATACTATGTTTTTTTTTTTTTTTTTTATAATACTGTTAGTTAAGTCGATTTGCGTAAAAAGTCGTACGAAACAAAAAAACACGGAAAGTACAATTACCATTTTCCTTATTCGGTTTTTCGAACCGAAATGGTGAGCGTATATATATATATATATATATATACGTAGCCCCGATGTTTAAGTTGGTTATTTTTCGGTCTCATTAATAACCTTTTAAGCCGGTTGAAAACACTTCAGGTTTTCGTATTGTATATTACGGCGAAAAATTAGCTGGGAAATTACGGCACGTGCTGAACACTTACTGTATTTGGAAGATGACCCGTATTATACGACGTATTAAAACCGAAAAAATTCGAACGTTTAAATAACAAACGTAAACTGTCGCTACGTGTTGAACGCCAACCCGTTAGAAGTTTATAATCGTTTTTTTTTTCGTTATTCGCCACCGATATTTTATCGTTTTGTAATTGAATTTTTTTTAAACGGTCGATTTCGATTCGTAGGCGATGCACCATCACCACCACCACCACCACCAACGAATTACCGCGCGTCCAATAAAGTCCGTTACGTTCGATTAATACCGTTCAGACGGTCCGTTATTTTCTACGTCCGTTTATGACCTACGTCCATTCAGAGGGCGCTACACAATAGGTTTAATAGTGAAACGAATTTATTCGAAAGCCTCCGTATTTGTCCGAAAATGTCTTCGCCCGTCGCTCGATTCGTTGTTGAAATCGACGCTAAGTCGGCAAAGCCTCGCCGAAATCGTTGTTTTCCGTATATAACGTCCATAATTTTTGCAGATTATCCGCTCAATCGTTCGTCGACGAATAACGGGTTTCCGTTTTTTTTTTTTTTTGGTTTTTTACGGCCTAAAACAAATATCGTATAGTTCCTCCAATTCAAACGCTAGTAACGATTTTCATTTTTTTATAAATCGGCGAACATATTCGGACGAAATATACGTCGAAGCTAATGAGATTCGTACGAACGTGTTCGGACGAGATTGTGTTCGAACTCGCCGCGTGTTGCCTTTAATTGCCATACACGAAACCGTCGATTCGAATAATTATATTCGTCAACGCGTCCGATTCAATAACACACTACACACGGACGAATCCTTTAAACTGTCCTCAAAATAGTCCGCCCGATAAACGAACAATAATGTTCGTATCAGTTCGGTCGCTCGTTTCGTTCAGTCGGGCCTTTTTACACACGGGCGTGCGTCTACGATTGACGTAAAAAAAAAACGAACAAACGACTAATTTTGACATTACGCCGACCGCGAGGATGGCGTAATTAGACCGCTCGTCGGCACTACTCGAAATAAATAAGGCCGTAAATTACCGCGCGCGTGCGTAAAATTCTTGAAACACACGTCGATTTCTATCCGTATAATTCTCGATTGATACGTGCGCTGGTACAGCGTTTGTTTGAGGAGAAAAAACAACCGCTAGTCGCGTAATTTTTGTTGCGCACGTATACATAGTTTTTTCCCCGTCGTTGTTATATTTTGTTTTGACCGTGAAATCGCGTTTGATCTCACCAAATATTGGTCGCTCGGGTTAGCGGTACATAGTTTAGGCGAAGGCACGTTCGACCAAAAATGTACGGGTATTAAATTTAATAAAGCGAAATACGGCGGGCCGTCTGGAATTGCGTTTCGATCGACAAACAAATAAAAGGAACACGCGCGTGAGATTAAGGAACGTAAATATAGCAACGGTTTCCCCCTCCCTCTCACGCAATCGGTAAATAAAACGGATTAAGATAGAACGTTTTTTTTTTTTATTAAATTTCGTATCGGGCCAAATAAACGCGACGTAATAATCGCTGGCGTTTTATTGTTCTAGTAAAATAGTTCGATTCGTACAAAAGCGGACGAATATGGGAAAAGTGTTAAGTACGTATAGTTTGTCCGATCGCGACGCATGGCCGTTTAGCATTCGGTCCGCCGCGTTTTTCGTTATTTTTTGCCAAGGAACGTGACCCAATTAAACGTTTTATCGATATCCGTTATTTTCGGCATTATCGCTATTGAACGGAAATTTTAACATTCGGAAATGTATGGATCGCGCGACTAATTAACCGTTATTATATTAATCAAATTTGACGAATCGGCGATCGTAGTAATTTGTCACGTCTAACGTTTCTTTTAACGCGGTCGTATTTTCCCTTTCGCGCCAATCGTTTCGTCGTTTTTGTCAATTAAACGCGTTGTAAACGAACGTAAACAGACGGGATTTTTTTTTACATATTCGAAAAATTGTCTACTCGCCGTAATCCGGAAATTTCGTTTATTACACGACCGAAACAAAACGTAATTAATTACGAATCGTCAACTACGTTAAAAAAAAAAAACGATCGTTTGAAAATTTACGTTTACAATCGAATGACAAATACGTGCGTTTCGTCAACAAGCGCGTAGCCAAGATTACGCAAACGTCCTCTAATCGTGGTCAGAATGTATATTCGACAGTGGTCAATATTTATGTTCCCCCTTTAGAGAATGTTAGACGCACAAACTCATTATACGATAACTTTTTTTCAAATTTGACGTTTCGGGCGCGCGTAACGTGACGGTATATCCTACCGCGATATTGAAATACGTTTTAAAAACGGACCCTACTAACACGCCGGCAACTCGAGCGCGTTTCGACAATATAGCGCGCGGTGGCCGTGTCCCGGGCGGTCTCGGCTACGCGCCCGTTTCTCGTAGTTTTCGCCCGACCAAATCTAACTCGTATCTAACGTTTTCGTGTTTGGGACCGCGCTATTAACCGTAAACGCCTCCTATGCGTTAGGTACGGAAAACAAAACCATACACCACACACGGTCCGTGTACTCGTTTCCATAATGGTTATAATATAGCGAATGAATTATGCATTAAACAATCATATTACGGCGACGATCACGACGTCGTATTCTATTGAGTTTGGCAAGACGTGAAACGTTTTACGCGTCGTTCGATACGCGCATAAACGATGGCCCGGTGAAAAGTGTTTTAGCGACGACGATAATATAATAAACGGCCGCGCGTAGCAAACTGCGCGTGCGTATTTACGCAACGAATCGGCGTACGGTAGTCGTGTAGCGGTCACGATTATTTAAACAAGTGGTCCGAAACCGTCGAGAGGTTCTATTCAATTCGTTTCCGAATCGTTGTTATTATTGTACGCGTCGTCAAATTAACAAATTAACATAATTCGATTCTCAGTACGGCGTAATAGAACTCGACAATCCGAAATGGTCGTTCACACGATTAACGTTTCGCGTACAGAGTCGCGTTTAACGGTTAGGTTACTGGGGAGGGACGGAGCGAGGATAGGTGCGCGCAATCGATGCACCGCGGTGGCAGATAATTTTCGGGGACCAACGTCAGTACGAAAAACGTACTTAATTTGCGCTTCGATTTAATTGGATTTTATACTGTGCGCTCGTTAATCCCGCGAAACGAACATAACCCGGCACGAATAACGATATTAAAAATACAATACGAAAAAGTCCGTGTCCGGTCGCCACCGTGACCGTAAGAACTCCGTACGATCGGTCGGCTTTTTTTGCGCGACGTCTTTCCGCCAAATAACCGTCGAGTACGAGTCGTTAGACTTTATATTTAGGCCTGTACGTAAATCGCGCGGGTTATAAATACTTCGTTTTCGATTTTCACGCGCCATTCCGACCGTGTCGACGCGAATTTCGCCCGTGCGCAATTTCGTTCGGTAGATGTAAATAGCGCGTCCGCGGAACAAGTCGAGGAAATTCTCGAATTTCCGTTCGAAACACGAACGTTATTTATCTTTCGTTAAACTTTCGAAACGTCTGGCTAACGACGAACACACATTCCCCGACGTTGACATTTCGACGCGGATATTTTCGTCCGGCGCGAATAAAGAAAGACGCTAAAAACGATAACAACAATTCATCCTACGATCCGTTATGATTAACGAACGTCACTCGCCGTATTTACCACTCGAACGTAGGTCTTTCGAAACGAATTAGGAGACAGTGATCAGTCGGCGACGATCTAGAAACGAATTAATATAAAATTGTTCGAACACCCGTTCGACGGTGTTAATTTGTTTAATTTACGAGCGTTCTCGTTCGTTCGCTCTCATTCGTATTATCGTAATTAACAGAGGCGAGACAAATTTGTTTTTCTTAAAATAAATGGGGCTACGGCAGTGACGATTATATGGAGAAGTCCGCGTAGGTTTTTCCATTAACGTTTACATAGCGACGAAATCGTCCCTGGACGATAGTTTGGCTCAACGCGGTACTCTGATCGAACGTCCGTCTCAGAATATCGTAGAAATCCGAGGAAAAAATGACGTTTTCTTAGCGTAATACTCACCGACGGAAAACGTCGTATTTTTATGAGTTACACACCGTGAGGAGAATCGTATTGCGTGCATCGGTAGCGATCTGTTCGGTTAAATCCGAAACGGATTTCCTGTTACCTCGAACACAACAAACGTACCTATAGCTGATACACTTGAGTTCCTCAGCAGCTTGCCACCTGTCCTCTATACTTATATAAACCACCGGTACGTACACGGCGTATGCCTCCGTTACGGTTGGCGAAAGGCTTCCGTTTCGTTGTTTTTGCTCGAGTTCGAACAATATAATTCGACCTAAATTCGTCGTAGGGATTTCTTTTGATTCGTAGCTTACCCTTTTATATCTCCATCCGCACCGCGTACACATCGTGTTGATTAGTACGCCCAGTGGCGTGACTTCGAAATTCGTGCCCGGGTGTGAGAGTTTTCAACGGGCTCCTTCCCGACTAATCGTCGTACGCGAATACGTCGTTAAAAAAGAACTATATCGATAAACGTTTCGTTAATTTTCAACGCGTATACTTACGTTCGTCGTGAAAACATAAATAAACAAATAGCCGATAAGTATTTTACGTTTCGGACATAGTACTCGACGTGTTCACCCTATCGCTATCGATAGCGAAGCTAAAAATTGATCCGACGTGTTTGGGACACTTCGAACATAATTGTCGACAATTTTTTTTTCAAATTTCGAAAACGTGCTTTCGGGCCTGACGGCGAAATACCTGCGGTGAAGACGAGACCCAAATAGTTATGGTTGTTGTCGCTAATACGCGTAGCAAATAAAATAACGTTCACGGGTTTCGTAACGGTTTGTATCCAACAAGCGAAACAAAAATCATTATTTATTTTTTGGAAAAAACCAAAGAAAAGAAAAATTTCACGTCTTTAGGATCCCTGACCGTATGAGCTGTGATGCGACCGAACCCTCAGAGGTCCTTCGTAGTTACGTCACTGAGTATACCTGTAGAGCCGGAAATATTCGACTATTGCCATTGCTGTGCGATATTTGTCTAGCGGTGGAAGGGGAGGGGGGAGGAGCTGTTCTGCGTGCACGTTTCTCCTATGCGGTTTGTTTCCGCCGGTTACCGACGAGTTTTTTTATTATAATAGCGAAACAATAGTGTTCCAAATCGAAACGTGGTAATCGTATACGATTAAAACGAATAAAGTAAATTAGGACGCGTGCCGGATAAAACTACGGACGTGTAATTAGCTGCTCGTGTGTTCGAAGCAAAACTGTTTCGAGTATTTAACAAGAACGTAAATCCGGCGGCCGTCGGAATGACGCAAAATAAGTGGCGGTTGTGTGGCGGGAGGGGAACATGGGTGGAGCTCGAACGTCAACAATTCGTCGATTCCCTTTAAATACCCCGACGTACAATACATGCGTTTGTATAGTAAATTACGGCGCTGGCGGATATTTAGGTTCGCCTAAAATCATCCGGTTATTATAAATACAACCCTCTAAAACCCGAACACGTGTCCAGCTGTTTGAAAAATTCTAGCTACGGTTTACGAACCGCGAATTTCGATTATTTGGAAGTAAATTGTCAACCTCGTTATTTGTTCGTAAATTCATTTATTTATTTATTTACGTTTGTTTTTCGAAATAACGACCAGAAATTTACAAAACGTATTTATTTTTTACGCGATAGTCTTCGCGCGTATTTTGTGTTCTCCGAGTCGGAGTTTCGCGCCTCGGACTTTCTTCACGCCGACTTTGTCAAAATAATACTCTCGTAACGTACACGAACGTTTACAATAGTAAACTTTATTTTCGTACGTTTTACCGACGACCGGGTGTAAGAAACAAAATCCCTTTGAACTTCGGACGTGGATTGGCGACCCTCCATATAAATTGCTATGCACGCGCGAGGTCCGTCATACGGTGCCCTGCCTGATCCACAAGTCGACGAGGGACCTAACGCGCGCCACCGTGTTCAGTTATTTGGTTTATTATACGTAAACGGTTGTCTCGTTTTGATTTTTGATTTTAGCTATCGCAGACAACCGTTGCTACTTAGAAAATGGCGGTTCGGCCGAGAGTTTCTTCGTGTCCGAAGATGTACCAGTCGGATCGATTATTGGTAAAATCAGTTTTTTTTTCACGTTTCGCAATTATCTCAAAAAAACTATTGATCATCCAATTTGTGTGTTTCAGGCGTTCTAAAATTAAACGGAGATGTTTCTGAAAATGGAAATATCAACTTATCGTTGAAAGAAGTGGACAGTCCAATCGCCATTTTACCCGGCACAAAGGAGCTCGGTCTGACGAAATTACTAGACAAAGAAGTATACGATTGTTTTTTCGCGACGGTTATGTCGTACGTGATTATTTAACATGTCTCGTCGTTTCAGGGTATTTCCGGACCGTCATCCGTTTACGTAAACGTAATTTGCGAACGAAAACATACATCGGATCCCGTGAGTGATCATTTTTCGATTCGTAACTTTTTATTTTCCCTTGTTCGTTCGCTGCTCTTTTTTTAAACTTCCCCTTCTCGTTTCGCCATTTGTTCTTCATTCGTCATTGTCGTTATCCCTATGCTTTGTTCCTTATTAAATACATCCCTTTTATCCTTCTCTCCTTAAGCGTATTACACATTTTAGGTATCCAGCCTCCAAATTGAAAATCTCTTCAATTATCGCTTTTCCTTTCGACAGAATTATCGGTGCTCTTCCCAAGCACTGTATATTTTGTTAATACAGAGTCCGTCAGAACAAACGCTCGTTTTTCAAAATGACGCTACGCCAAAAATATAAAAAATAAACGTAATTAATAAACTACAGAAACGTACGCGGTTTTTTTATACCCGACAAAATGTAGATTCTGAAAATAATGTCAATCGTTCGACTCCCTTGAGCCGCAATGCAAAAATCCAATCGAAAGGAGTCCATCGCGTCGGTCAGCATCTGTCCTGGAACTTCACTCACCGCTCGTGTGACTTCGTCCTTCGATTCATCGAAAGTCCGCGGCTTATGTTAATAGATTGTTGATTTTAAGTGATGCCGCGAGAAAAAATCTCGTGTTATTAAGTCAAAGGAGCACGGGAAGGGCACGGTATGTCTCCATGGCGCGAAACAAAACGTGCAAGGAATTTTTCGCCAAAAACATCGATCGAGCTGTGTGTGACACCATCTTGTTGAAATCGCATTTTATTGACGTAGACACGTCGAAGCTTAGGAAAAAATTTTACCGTCGATTCGTTGATCACAATAAGAAACGGCGCACAAACGGACGGTTTGGGCTCAGCAATGTGCCCCAACCTCACTCTGTCCACGTTTTCGGACGTTCTAATCGTCCGTTAATTTCGTCCGTTGTTCTTCTCATCACCATTGTACCTGTTGCGTTGACCGACGTGACCCATCTCAAGTAGGTATTGCGGTCGGGAACCGTCGTCCAATGACGCGGAATGTCGACTCGAGTTCAAAATACTCGCCGGGTTCGAACGCTAGATTAACACCGTTTTCGACGTATCGCCGTACTGCGAACAACACACGTTGGTGCGCATTATCGGCTTTTCAACAAGCTGTCTGCCCCACACCGATACCGGATTTTCTCGCTCGAAGTATCAATATTTTTGAAAACACCCGTTTGTTCCGACCCTGTATTAACTTAATTTTTTTTTTTTGAAAAATCGTAACCATGTTCGCATAACGTGTAATTTTAGAATTTTGCGATCCCTGTGAGCATTAGGGTTACTGACGCCAATGACAACGCGCCTGTGTTTGTCAACGCTCCGTATGTACTCAACATATCCGAGGTAATTATTCGTATTCGTTTCGGATATCCCGCTATATGTAACTGATTTCCGTTGTTCTTATATAGGTAACCGTTGTTGGAACCAGAGTGCTTCAAGGTATCAAAGCCATCGATGCTGATCAACTTGGTCCATTTTCCACCGTACATTATACCGTACTTCCTGGACCACATTCGGTAAGTCGAACGTACGAATTATTACGGAAGGCGGTTTGTTTGTTCGTTTAATTTATACGGTTATCATTCGTAAACGAATAAAAAGTAACGGTAGTTTATTTCGTATTTTGCGATTATACGCGCGTAGAGATAGGTAAACGTTACATTTTTAGGACTCGAGTTCCGACGAGTGTTGATACTATTAAAACGTCAAATAAAAACTGTAATACAGTTTTGTTCATAAACGAACGACATTCGTAAATACTTACGTATTGGCGTCATGTTGTTCGGGACGGCGTCTAAACGAGAAGAATTCGTATAAACACAGTTTCGAGGTAAACGATACGAATTTATAGCGTCCGATCAAAACGTGATCGCATCGAATCGACAGCCGCAAGTCAACAACGACACTCGGGGCTCGTTTCCTTTTCTCGTTTTTCGAATTTACTAAAACGTGTGTACCGATTGTATTTTATGCAGCCGATTTTTATACGTGGAAATAAAACGATTTTAGAGGTACGTTGTAAACGAACTGGGCACTTCGCCGAATCATAGTATACGTAATTCGTATTCGGTTTTCGCCCAATAAAATACTCGCGGCAATTTAATAGGTACCGTCTCACGTCTAGTTTCGTATTTCAGGATTACTTTGTTTTCGTCAATGGTCTAGAGGGAACACTGGTGTTAAGGAAAGCGCTGGACTATGAAACTCTCTCAAATTTCACCATTGGAATTAGAGCGCAGGTGAACTACCGTAAAACCGTATAACTAAAAATCGTAATATCCGAACGAAATTCAAAATATTCGCACGTTATAGGATCAAGGTAATCCACCGCAATATACGGATACAAATATCTACGTTAACATCATCGACGCGGACGATCAAAATCCGAAATTTTACGACGAAAGATATACCGCCGCATTGCCCGACCACGCTGTTAAAGTAAACAACGAACACGTTATTCACGATATAACGATATACGCGAACGATTGAAAATGTGAAAATCGACAATATCTAAAATCATAAATCGTGTTTTTTTTTTGTTTTTGTTCTCCAACCAGGGTACGAAACTTAGGATATTCCCTAGAGAAATTTCCGCGTACGATCAAGACCTTGGGATTAACGCGAATATATTTTACACCCTTAACTCCGGTTGGTATCGAAGTTCGATTTTCTATTTATATTCGCGCGAAAAACCCGTAGTACAGCCGGTGACCATTTTTAGATTCCCAAGACTCTCGATACTTTGAACTGGATCGGGTTTCGGGCGGTGTTACCGTCAAACGTGCCATTCCGGAAGACGATCTGTTACAGCCGGCCACTATGGTCATCCGAGTAAGTAGGAAACGCATTTTATGGTTCGTAAATTCGAACGTGGAAGTCGTATTGAACGACGCGTATTTCAGGCTACGCAATTCGATAATTCTGACCGTTACGCGTTGGCTACGTTGACCATCAGTCGGCCCGGTACTTCGTTGCGTGAACTCCAGTTTTTGCAAGACCACTATCAGGCCGGTGTGCTGGAGAACGTGCCGTTAGACAGTGTCCTGTTGACGGTAATCACGAACAAGCCGAAAGACAAGCGGTTGAAGTATTGGCTAAGCAATTATACGGAGATATTTTCGATTTCAATAAACGGTGACATCATACTGAAGAAACCGCTAGACTACGAAACAGTAGACAATTACGTGTTTTACGCCTTCGCCACCGACAGTTTCATGGTAAACGTTATAAAATGTATAATAACTTACAGACTAGGCTTATATTCTGGCTCGTTTATTCGCGTATGTTTTCCATTCTTTAACGTTTACTGACAAAGTATATCACCGGCGTTCTGTTTACTACGACTAACGTGATGAGCCAATAGTCCTTTCTACAAAGCTGGCTAAGTTACTTTTGATTTTAATTTAATTAACAAAAAATAAAAACAATTTCAGTTCAGTTCGAAGTTACATTTAAAAATTTGAGAAAAAAATGTAGCTTCGTCGAATTGTAAATTTATTTGAAAATTAAAAATCAGTTACCGATCAAAAAAACGCGCAAAATAAATTTTGATTAAGTACGTGACTACCGTTTCTCACTAACGGTAAAAGTTCGACAAATGTGATTACGAACGAAAATAAAAATTTAAGTAAATTCGACCAAAGCTGAGATTTTAAACGTTTTCTTTTTAATCCATTTACATTGGTCAAACGTGACAGTTTGCTTACAACTTATTATTATTATTCTTCCGTTTATAATTCACAAATATTTTTCAATCGTATAATCTGAAACGTATGGTTTTTTCTTGTATCTGGCGATGTTCTTTGTCAATAAACGTCTATAATCATCAAATCAATATCCATAAGTTTTGCTTTATTAATTATTAAATAATCGTTTTGATAATTCGCTATAAGTAATCAATGATAGTTGCCTACCTATACCGATATTAATCGTACGTGTTTACGTGAGTTTATATTTGACATATATCAAAATTAAAAGATATTTACTTATATCGTCAAAAATAATTTGGCTTAATACTTAATGACGTTGCACTAACATTTACATCGTTCAAGTCGTAAATATCTTATTACCCACGTATTAAGACTTGGAGTAAACTATCGAATAATATTTTGTTAAAATCGTGGGTTTTTTCAGAACACATCTGCGTTTGTTAACATAACCGTACTAAATGTTAACGATTGGGATCCGAGATTTCGGTACCCACAATATGAGTTTTACGTGCCCGATGTATCGTTATCTCAGCTATTTCCAGGCACTGTTATTGGTAAGGTGGAAGCTGCCGACGGTGATCGCGGTGATCGTGTTAATTTAGCACTGCGAGGCCCGGAATCTAGGTAAATAATAAATCTATAAATAATTCGATTAAAACGTAAATTACGGTATTTGTAATGTAAAAAAAAAAAAAAAAATAACGAACAAAACGTGTGTAAAATTCGTTTATTTCAAACTTTAGAATGTTTATTATCGAAGATTCGGGAGACATTGTGCTCGGTGAATTATCAGACCTTAATACATCCACAGCGCATTTGGTAGCCGTGGCTACAGATACTGGGATACCTCCGAGACAAGTGTGTATACGAGGTTTTCGTTGCTCGTCAATAGTGTTTTACGAAATTTCGCGATTGTGTGTTTTTTTTTTTTAGGCGTCGGTGCCCGTTATTATACATTTGCCCGATACCATTGTCAGATCTGCTGGACGGACATCCGCTAATAGCCATACGCTATTTGTAATATTTGGAATCATTTTGGGCGTACTCAGTCTAGTTATAATCGCGTTGGTTGTTCACATTCAAAAGAAGTAGTCAATTTTCTATCGCGAATAAATATATATAATTTTTCCTAGCTAATCGTTGATCAATTATTATTACAGTAAACGTCCGAAAATTGGCTCCGCGACAAATTTTGACGTGCGTACAAAATTCGAGGGATTTAAACGAACCAATCCGATATATGACGAAAAGCGTTTAGTTGGAGTGGGCACTAAAATGCAAAATCCGTTATTCAATCCCAAAGAAGACTCGGCCAATTCTTTATATACTGCCACGGTCAAAAGTTAGTAATTATATATATACAAAGATTATCGATACTAGTTGAAAAGTTGATTTTTAAAACTTTAACTGAACTAACGTACATTTGTCATTGTGTTAACCTCAGTTTTCGCGGTTAATTATTACAATTACACGGTTTAGTTAACGAGCCGTAGATTATTTTTATCGGAGTTCGAAACGCGTTTTTTATACACAATTTAATGACACGGTTGTATCGGGAACGTTATTTATCTATTGTTTCAATAATTTGACGTTGTCCCGATTATTACGCTGGATTTTAACTTTTTTAACCGAGTTCGATTAACGTTTTTATCAATTTAAACTTTAAACCCGTTATTATTATCGTCGTTTTTCCTCGTTGTTAATCGGCGATTTTATTTGTATTTAATTTCGCTTAGTGGAGTTGATAGTTTTCAAAATACGTTTTTAAATATTCAATCTAAAATCCTTCTACGTATTACACGAATTACGAACGATTAATAACACCCAAATTACATACAAATCGTTCGACAAAATGTCGGTTCGTTGTTCACACGTTTGTCGTTTATAGATACTAGAATGTTTCCCGGGACGACTACTGGAAATAACCGAGTTAAAATGGGCGCGGTACAGCAAACACTCCCTCGCACCAAACACAAGTTCCCCGCGCCAGCTCCACCGCAAGTTCCCAAGGGTAGTACCGGCGGTGGCCGATCCCCCGGCAGTTCTTCGACCACCACGACGACGGCTACGCCGAGTCCCGTAAACAGATTTTCCAGAGTGCCGCATTGGCCCGCCGAAGCTATTCCTAAACGCGTTAAAAAGCTCAGCTGGGACGATCGTAATTCGTGTGCTCACATGACGGTAAGTAAAACGTGCGTGCGTACAGTGCGCAACTCGCCCGTACATAACGCGCGTTAATGCCACGTATCTAGCAGTCGATATTCACCACGAACAACGAACTTCAATTCGAAATTGTCGTTGTATTTTTTTTTAAACCGAACGAAAACGTCCCAGAAGTCAGACTGGTCGTTTTTTCGATTAAATATTTTCGAATTAAGTTATAAATACATTGCGGGCGAATTCGAAATAAAAATTTGTCCAAAATATTTTCACGTAGGAATTATATACCGACTGAATCGCGCTAACAACAATCGCGTTAATATTCTTCGAGTTAGAATATAATAATAACAATTTTATGTTTCATACACTGTATACATGTCATAAAAAAAATCGTTCATTTTGTAACCTTGATATCCGAATGTACATTGGTCTAGACTCTAAATATAAAAACACTATACTTCAGCTACGTATTATATTACGTGTTTATTCGTTATTCTATACGACGAGAGGGTCTGAAATGTATAGAACGAGGTCAAATCGTCAATAAAATAAACGCGTATATATAGAACATTTGTCACGAAACACTCGGTTGTTTCGTAAATCTAAGTACGATTTGAACCGTTGTTATCTTTAAGCTGCTGGAAAATACGAAATTCGGAACTTGCATTTTGTCAACGCGAACTAATTTAATTGAATAATATATATGTATTGTAAATTTTTCAGCGCGAGATTGACCCGAGCGTCAGTGTAACCCCCGTGGAAGAAACGAGAAGAGAAGACAATTTAACCGTTTATTTTTAAAATACGTAGGACATATTTTGTATACTTAGATTTAAGTATTTTTTTAAAGTTGATTACTTAAGTAAAAATAATTATACGCGACGAGATCAAAATTATAACGTAAGACATATATTTACTATTACGTGTACGATGTCGTATACAAATACGCGGCATAATATTATTATTCCTTTTTACCTATATCGTAAGTTTAGCTCTTATATAAACATATTTTTAATTGTACACAAACAATTACGTTCTATTTATTATTTTAAATAACGTATTTAATTTTAATTTCGTTTAAATTTGTGTCTCATTTATGGACTGAATTATATAAAATAAATATTTGTCGTAGGTATGTTCAAACGTTTTATTAATTATCGTCGTACGTAAAAATAATTTTCCAAATCCCAATTTACTTTTTGGCGTTTTGTACGCGCGACTTATATTTTTTACGTAACGGTCGTACATAACGTCTATAATACTATGATTTGGGCTCGTCGTATTAAATATATTGACAAAATCAACTTGCGTTGACCTGTTCAGAGGGTTCGTCGGTACAAATGTATACCTAACCAAATGCCAATGCGTTTTATTTTGGTTTCAAACAGTTTCACGATATTGATTAATTAACGACGTATTAGACGAACAAAAGTTGACGGCGATATGGTTTAGGTAAGTAGTTTTTACGTTTATACCTAAAAAATAACGTGACTATCTTCATTTTTAAAAATTTCCCGTGGGCGTCGCGTAGAAACATTATTCGTTTCGAAATTACGGTTTTCAAAGGAAAATAATCGAATATCTTTTTACCTTTCTGAATTTATTATCTACCTATAGAATAGTTAAAACCAAATTATACGGTAAATTATAATTCTCGTCGAATTACGCCCTGATGTCGATAACCGCTAACGTAGCGAATATGCTTTTCAAATTGTAATACACTCTTGATTATAATTCACTAGCGCGTGTTTGTTTCGTAAAATGAGGACGTTCTATTCCAATCGACCAATTCGTTGGATATTTTTCCGAAAGATACATCGACGCGTATTTTTGTTCGAATTAACGCGAATATTACCGAATTTGGTAACACGATTAAAGTTGCATAACCCCCCCCCCCAAAAACAAAAATCTATATAACGAAGTACGTTCCTGTTATCGAATCGTAATTTTGATATACTGATACACTGTATAACAATAGCGGGTGTGTAATAATAAAAACGTATTAGTTCATAACTCGAAACACTCGCGAAAATAATTCTATTACGATTAATTACAAAAACATTATGTAAACAACGTTTAAACATCAATACGTTTATCGAGATCGCTGACTCGTAAATTAATCCCTACTATAATCGAGTTGCTCGCGAAGATATTTTGCTCAGTATTTAAACACAAAGTAAACCGTCGTTACGTTAAAATGTATTTTACCTATTTGAATTCGCTATTATTTATGTCGTGGTAACGTAATTAAAGTGTTACTTTTGACAAACAATTATCTTACGGCAACAGTAGGATTACAATTCATGAAAAAGTCGTCTTTTCGGTCGTTGTTAATACATTTTTATTCAAAAATAATCGTCGCGAAAATGTAACGCAGAACATTTTATAAAAAAAAAAAAAAAAGGTTTACATATTATATATAAAATCGTTGAATATTTGTAACAAAGAACGTTTTATAAAAAAAAGTTTAATATAATATATACCAAAAATCGTAAATTTGTCAAATAGAACGTTTCGAAAAAAAAGTTTAATTATTATTACGCGCATAATTCGCGATGAATTTGCAACGTAGAACGTTTTAAAAAAAAAAGGTTAAATATTATTACGCGGGTAATTGGTGGCAAATTGATAACGGAACGTTTATGGAAAACAATTTAACCGTAATTGACGCGAAATCAACACAAACGCGTATAAAACGGTCACTTTCTTCTAGGGTCTCTAGGCGCCACTACACCGCATTGCGCGGATCGATCGATACCGTTGTCTGGCAATTAATTAGGGCAAACGTCGGTTGAACTATACTCGTAGACCCGCGCTTATCTGTGGACCGTGGTTACATTTCGAGGCACATCCGTCGGTGGTATATTCCGCGACATATTTGCCGGTGTAATTCGAGGCGTATTTGTACGCGTGCTCCAGCCCGTATTTGCCGGCTGAGTCCGGTGTATATTCGCGGACGTGTCCGGGACACATTTCTGTAGGCCCGCGTCGAGGCATATGCGTATGCGTACGTATATCCCTGGGCAAAGGATGATAGTACCTCGGTAAACGAAACGTCCCTTTTATTGGCATATATACGGGTTTATTTGTCGTTGTACCGTGTTCGCCATTGCTAACGAAATCTAAATAAGGAAGTTTAACGATACCCGGCATTTTAAAACGATTACGAAATAATAAGATTTACTTATTGACTTTAATTCCAGAAGCTAAACAATCGTTATGTTAAAAATTAAAAAATCTACGCTTTTTTTTTCGACTTACCCTCGAATTCGTTGATTTTATTGGATTCGTCGAACAAAGGGTTGTCGTCCGAATATTCGTTCGTCAGTTTCCTCGTTTTATCAACCGAATTTCCATCGTAGCTTTCACCGTCTTCACTACATTTTCGTTTCTTCGCGTTTTGCAAAGAACTATTTTTTATAGTTTCGTCGATATCGCTAAAATAAAGCGCTGTCGATTACGATTATATAATTATTCGTAGATTAATGAAAATGTAATAGCTGTAGAAAGTTTACAATTGAAAAATATACTGACAAAAAGGAAATGAAAAGAACAAGATCAATAACAATAGTAATCAATTGACGATATACTACAACATTCAATATTTAACGCAATCGAGACCTGTAGGAATGCGATCGATTGTGTTTAACGACATCACAAAAAACAATTTTTCGTCAACACGGTTTTCCTTCGATTAAACTTTTGAAAATTGTACTTACTAAGCGGCTTCAGCTGTGGGATTTTTTCGTGAGACATAAGGTATTGTTACACTTTCGTCGTAATTAGCTTCTATAATAAAAAAAAAAACATTAATTAACAATAATTTGTAGATATTTAAAACCTTTTTTCGATACTTTTTAACCCGGGCGGTGTGGGAATTTTCATACTCAACAACGACGGAATTTTCGGAACATAATTATTTTCCGTTATAGGTATGAAACGTTGTTGGATATCGTTATTCTAAAATATCAAACGTCGATGTCGGTTATTAACGCATAAGTCTAAGAATAACACAATATTATACCTTAAATCCTTGGTTTGTATACCACTGCCGAACATTATGTTGTACCGTTCCAAAATACTAAAACGTAATACGTATACAATTTATATAATTTTAAATTACAAAATCGAATTACACACAGTTCGTAAAATGTCTTATATAATAGATAAAAATAGTACGCAAAATTATGATAATTAAGTGCACGAAAACAAATAATTTTTAACAATAATAATTATAACAGCCAACTATTAGTTTTACTAAATTTTACCTATAATAAAATATAATATCAAACGTGATTATTAATATTTACGTGTTGATAATTTCGGGAACCGTTGTCACATCTTTTATTAAATTTACGCTTTTTGCGTATTGGTCTTTCGTCACCGGTTAAACGTTCGCTTTGTCGCTTCGTCCAATTATACTGAAACTTACCGTCGTTTCTAGGCCTATAGTTCGTTTCGTCGTAATATTCGCTCGATGGAATATACGGTATGGTTTCGTACGCTTGTTGCTCCTAATAACAAACGTTATAGGATAGTTTTAAGAAAAATAAAAAAAATTATAATAATAATTATAATCCATTTTATCGCTTAATATAATTTACCATTTGCAACCGAGTTTTAGTTTGTGCTTCAATCGACGGTACTGGGAGCTCATCGTCATCTCTAATCTCCCCTTCTCCCAACTCATAGTCGTCGATGTCAGTTTCGCAACTATTATTATTACCGAAACGATTAATAATAACGCTTTTAGCGAACTATTGCAATTTCAACTAAACAAGTAAGTCCAATTACAAGTTAGATGTTTTAAATGTATCAAAAATGCATATCGACAAACCATACTATTTTCGGAATGTACGAATCTATAAGTTGCATAAAGCGAAATATTATAAACTAAAAAATACGAATATATTTCGACCTTTTTTCATTTTACTTTTCGTGAATATTTTGTAAATTATTATTATTATTATTTATTATGTTTTAAATTAGTAATTAATTTAATAGTTACTAATTATAAAATATTAATTTGATTATTAAGTATTTATGATCGTCATTATCATTACCTAATTACTACGCTAAAAATTATAAAAGAAAATTTCAATTTTTATATTTGGTATATAAATAAATATAATATAAATCGGTGAAAATATTTATGAGATCTTAATTATTAACGAACTAATAAAAGACTTAACTTATTAGTCATTTAACTAGGAAATAACTAAAATAAACATATACGAGTCATGAACAAAATGCCATAAATTATAATACATATATATACAATAATTTCAATAAATTGAAATTGATAGTAAAATATTTGTACGCTATCTATTAAACTGAATCAATAGATTTGCTACAGACTTGTTACAGATAAATTATGGTTATTCATTTTAATTCTATTTAACTTTAAACTGTTAATTATCTATACGCTGATGAAATTAATCCTACAAAGTAAACGTTTTTAATGTTTATTTTAAATATCTACTTTCAGACGACCAAGCCGAAAAATAAATATTTCAATCTAGTGGCGAATCTAGAATTTCGTTTTTTTTTTTTAGGCGGGACATAACTAATATATTTAATTTTTTTTATACGATTATTTGAAATATATATAAAATGGAATACGAATTTATAATATGAAGAGGCTTCCAAATGATAGTGCCATAGATTATTATAAGTAGTCTTATTAAGGATTTTGTTGCGATAATTGAAAAAAAAATGTATATATAAAAAATTAGAAACTATATATTCTATTTATTCGAAATTTTATTTTTAAAACGACTCGCTAGTGTTTTAATTATAAAAATACAAAACCGTACGGATAATTTTGATAAATTCCAATATTCTTAAATCTCAATGGTCACGATCGTCTTTAAAAAATAACATACACAAGTATAACAATAATGTCCAATTATTATATATTTATAGTAAAAGCGACGTATATTATTATAAATACAATATTCTTATTTTTTAAAAATTTAGGATTGGGCCACATGCTCCTTGTTCTAATGCCGCCACTGTATTCAATCTATATTGTATTAGCTTTACAGTAAAAGGGTATAATATGTATTCCGATCAATGCTTATTAACGTTCATTATCCTCAAAAGGGTGTAGCTAATAAATAAGTTTACAATAATTGTTGGTCGGAACTTATTCAGCGAGAGGAAGAGTCGGCGATAAAATGCGTCCGCTTATTTAAAAAATACGTGAACGCGACGTAAGAAAACGACGCAGCGTTCAAAATGTAAACCATATAACTAAATATACGATCAAATTACAGAAGTGCTCGATGTTTGGAAATTTTAATTTCAAAAAAATATACGTATATATCCCACGGTCGTTTCGATCGTTCGTTTATAAATATTCTTACTCGGCGGAGTTATCCATTTTCGGTTTGTGTTGACATTCGGTTATGATTATAGAAATCGATTGACCCCTCGTAGACGAATGTCGTAAACACACAGCGTTGCAATCCGTTTTGTTAGCGCTATAGCAATATTATATTCGATCGCAAGCGGCCAATATATACAAATATATAAAACAATTTACCTATCGATAAACGTTAAGCAACCACTAGGCTTTAGACATAGTAGAACAAATAACAATTTGACGAAATTCCGTGCGCCAGAAATGCCTATTCTAACAGAATAGAACGGAAATATCTATCGAACGAATCCATTCTATAGGTCGATATAGACGTTTTTATTATTGTTTTTTCGACATTATCCCGTGTACATTGATAAAAAATAATCGAACGTTACAAACGCGTTTTATGAGTAAACAACATTAAGCCCTAGAATCGAAATGATTACACGTGTAAGACGCGAGCAAAATTAGTTTGATGAATTACACGGTAGAAGGGTACACAATTTGAAAATGATCGTACAGAGAATACAGAGAATCGGCGCGGGACGTACGATCCTTTTTAAAAATTCGGTATTTTACCTATGGTGGGACTGGGAACGACAGACGTTCCGTTAGTATTTTCGTTATAACGCCGAAAAACTAATGTCGTATACGTTCTGTAATTAGCCGTACGAACGCGTATCGTGCACGAGAAAGAGAGAGAATAGACCTAGTTCGTTTGGTCGTGGATAGAAGATTCGAAGGCACGGAATGAACGTTGAAGAGGAAGACCGAAGTGGTTGAACGCGATTGGATGTGATATTAGGACTGTTGGTGTGTGCGTGGATGATCGGGTCAAGTGGTGGCTTAGGACTAAGGTGGCCGATCCCAAATAGTTGATATAAAGAAGTAGAAGAATCGGACAAACGCGTACGAATAACGGGCGAAATATTCGGAGAAATTTTTTCAAATTTGGGGTGGAGGGACATTGGCCGACGGGCTAGTAAACATGGACGTTCCGAGGCGACACTAACGACTTGTTCGGAACGTACCGCCGGCCGTTTATCATGGCGACCATAATTTCGCGTCGGTTCCGCCGGTTGCACTGGATATCCGACATTTTATCTACCGTCCGTCCGCATCGCGGTTTATGCGGGTAATTATTATCTGTTCGCGTGATTGACGTGACGTTACGCGGATAACGAAAGTAAATCGTACTAATCTATGGTGTAAACCGTAACCACGTTACACTGTAACAGTTTCGACTCGTAACCGATTACCGCGGTTGATCGTTTGAATTACCGCTTCCACTATTTACACACAGAGCTCGAAACGCGACCGTGCCGACGTTTAGTATATAATAAGTGCCGGATTCGGTAGTGTCCACGTTCGTCTGCGCCGCTTCCGTCGGTTTTCACTCCTTTTTTTTTTCGTTTCATTATTTCGGTTTTTACTTTGTTTCGGTCGCCTATTCCTTTACACGTTTTTAAAAATTGACTCCGCCATGGCGAGGAATTTATTGGAATTCGCCAAGTCCACTTTGGTTCGTGACAATCGCCGTTGTAAGTTTAAACGTATTTTCGTATTCGTAAAATAACGCGAACGCCCGACGTCGGGTCGTACTCTGGCTACTTACGTGGTTTTTACGTCCTCGCCCCATTTCGTATACAACTCCGACAATTGTACAACAGTTTTTTTATTACGTCTATGGATAATGTATACGTATTAATAACCGCGAATGTTTTAAATTATTTCTCACGTTGTCGTGTACGTTTTTTTTACAATTATTTTTTATTTTTCGTTCAAATGTATATCGTGTAGTAGTTTTAATTTTGATTTTCGGTTCGATACGTACAAAGTGGTGTACGTAGATTTTTATGTTTTTCAATTGGATAAGAAAAGGCTAGTTAAAAGAACTTCAGTAAATAATAAATTTACGATTGTTGTTTCTTAATAGATCACATTGAACAACAAACACTAGTTCATAACAAAAACAAAAAAAGTACTCATTTAAATATAACGCCCCCCACCAAAACGAGGTTCGGATAAGATTTTTACTTATTTTTGACATAACAGCAATTATTCGTATACGTATTCTTAATATTTCCTATGTGTTTTTATACTTAAATATTGAAACAAAATATATAATGTATTATTGATTAGTTAATAAAACTGAAACTAATATTATTCTAATATTTAAAGACGTTTATCTTTTATCTCAGCTTGATTAGATTTATAGGCTTGAAATTATGCAATTACTGTAACATTAGAAAACCTGTATTCCACAAGACACCCGGAAATGATTATTATTGTAGATGCTTAACTTAAATACGATAATATACAATACAATTTGGTATTTGAAGGCAACGTTCTTTACCAGTTATTTGTTTTGATAATAAAGTTACAATTAAAATTTATAGTAATGGCGTCATAATATTGTTTATCGATGCAAATAGTTCATAGATCATAGTGCCTAATTACATACATTAAACCATTGATTAATGAACATAATTATGACTATGCACTCTATTTTTTGCATTATCTGTTACAGATTACGATTTCAATAATAAATTGTTCATTCATTCGAAACCTTTTTTGTTAATAATGTAATATTTCCAAAAGTAATTTTTGATTAGGTACTCCTCCGCCCAATTTTTTTGTTTATTGTTTAATCGATAACATCAAAACGCCAGGTTTATGTATATGGTAGCAGCCTTAGAGTCAAACAGTTTTTTTGGAACTTTCATATCATTTATTTACAACATATTGTGCAAGTGTTTAATA
Source organism: Geopemphigus sp. TES_GeoC_2020 (assembly GCA_025469175.1). Classification (NCBI taxonomy): domain Eukaryota; kingdom Metazoa; phylum Arthropoda; class Insecta; order Hemiptera; family Aphididae; genus Geopemphigus; species Geopemphigus sp. TES_GeoC_2020. Next base: position 29,314 of record JAIPRN010001052.1, read on the forward strand.
CCTAATACATTTTTTAAATAAAATAAAATTAGTTATATAAAGTAATTATTAAAGATTTGTATACTATTTTGATATATTTTAGATGCAACGGCAACAAGAATTGCAGTCAAAAATCCTATTGTTGAAATGGATGGAGATGAAATGACTAGGATTATTTGGGAAAAAATTAAGGAGTCTCTAATTTTTCCTTATGTTAAAGTTTGTTATATATTTTTTCCCTTGTGTTGTTTATTTCAGGTTTTGTACCCAATTAATTTTAACTTGTAGGTAGATTGCTTTTATTATGATCTTGGTCTACCTAATAGAGATGTAACCGATGATCAAGTGACTATTGATGCTGCTGAAGCTACTTTAAAACATAATGTAGGCATTAAATGTGCAACAATAACACCAGATGAAGCTCGTGTTGAGGGTATACACATATTTTTAAAATTCGTATATTTTACATTACTATTACCATTATTTTTATTTTGTAGAATTTAAATTGAAAAAAATGTGGCTTAGTCCGAATGGTACAATACGTAATATTCTTGGTGGAACAGTGTTTAGAGAACCAATTTTATGTAAAACTATCCCTAGACTGGTGCCTGGTTGGACTAAACCAATTGTTATTGGCAGACATGCGCATGGTGATCAGTATAAAGCTACAGATTGCTTAATACCTAGGCCTGGTCAGGTTTGTAGTTTTAATTGTCTATTATTCGTTAATTATTAGTAATAACATTTATTTTATTAAGATAATTTTTTTTCAATAGTTGGAGCTGGTATTTACTGATAGTGAAGGTCAAGTAGAGAAGCTTAAAGTGTTTGATTTCAAATCACCTGGCATTGCATTAGCCATGTATAACTTAGACCATTCAATAGCTTCTTTTGCCCATTCCAGTTTTCAGGTCTATATATATAGAATAAAGAGTTTAACAAAATAATATTGTTATTCATTTATAGGTGGCTTTATTGAAAAAATGGCCACTTTATTTATCTACAAAAAATACTATTCTTAAGAAGTATGATGGAAGGTTCAAAGATATTTTTCAAGAAATTTACGAAACGTACGTAGTATAATAAATCACTACAGTTTTTCTGAATATAAAATGCATGTTTGTTTCTTTGTAGAAACTATAAATCTCAATTTGAAGCGGCCAAAATTTGGTACGAACATCGTTTAATTGATGACATGGTGGCGCAAGCATTAAAAGGAGATGGTGGTTTTGTTTGGGCATGTAAAAATTATGACGGAGATGTCCAGTCTGATATTATAGCTCAGGGATATGGTCAGTGAAAATAGTTGCACTTTAGTCTATTTATTTTTGATTGATTTACAAATAAAATATTTAGGTTCATTGGGCCTTATGACGTCAGTATTAGTTTGTCCTGATGGTAAAACTTTGGAGTCTGAAGCTGCTCACGGAACAGTCACTAGACATTACAGGTAATTGTATGAGTAGGGTAGAAAATATGTTTTGGAAACAAAATATACATGTACAAGATATGTCTTAAAAATTATTAAAATATGAATAATGAGTGTGTACAAAATATCTACCAAAAATTCAATTTAAAAATCAAAATAATAAAAGCTGCTTATAATTTATAAATTGTAAACATTATTTTATATTATATGATATTTTATAAGATTAAGATGAATGATTCATTTTACAAACATATTTATACAGATTTTATTTTAATAGGCAACATCAAGAAGGAAAGCAAACATCGACAAATCCCATAGCCTCAATATATGCTTGGACTCGGGGTCTTAAGCATAGGGCAATGCTTGATAATACTCCTGAACTTACCAAGTACATATTTTTACTCGTATAGGTAATTTTTATACAGTTTGTTAATGAGTAAAGTTGTGTAGATTTTGCAATACATTAGAAGAGGCTTGTGTCGAGAGTGTTGATGCTGGTAAAATGACCAAGGATCTTGCAGCTTGTATACATGGTCTGAAAAATGTAAAAGAAGGAATGTACTTGAACACTAATGATTACTTGGAAAGTGTGAAAGAACATTTGGACATTAAATTGAAACAGTAAGAATTATTCATGCTATGCATAGTTATTTTTCTAATTTTAATTTGTTTTGATGTATAGGGATAATAAAACATTGTTTGCGTCAATTGGAGCAGTTTGACAAGTCTGCGACTTTCACTACATTTACATTACACAATACAATATATATTTATTTTAATATTCGTTTAAGTAAGTTGATATTAATACACTTTAACTAGTAGTTAGCACTTGCACATTTTAATTAGTAAATACATTATTGTTTACTTATTCTTGTTAAAACAACATTATGTTTTACAAATTTATTCGTTATTATTTTTTTATGAGGTTCTAAATATTTAATGTAACACTTTTACAGTATTAACTTCATATATTGTCACTTACTAATTAAACAGATTTGCACGGCATTTAAATAAATTATAAAAATTTTCGGCTATTCAGTATTGACGTTTACTGATAGCTTTATATTTATCAAATTGTTCGTGTACACCTAATTATAGAACTTTACTTACGAAAATGTATTTTTATAAAATATTTCACCAGGTAATTTTCATGAGCAGAAATTGCATTTTTGCCAATTGTTCCAGACCTAGCTTGACGCTCGAATACTATTTCTATTACATCTAGTTACATTTTATTAGATACAACAATGGTGAAACAAACATTTAACGTTGTTGGTACGTATGTTTATTATATTAATATTTTTGTTGTATCAAAGTTCTATTTATAATCAAGGGACTATTTTTGTTTGCAACAACATTCGAATGGTGCTTTATTTAATATTGTTGTTGTAATTAAAGTTTTGACATTGCTTTGTAACGATCAAATTTAATTATTCTGTTATACGATTTTACTGACAACAATGAATTCCATAGTGATTAATGAAGCGCTTGTATTATGAATATTTATATTTGTATTTCCGTACATTTTTGTAATTAATTTTTAACTTTGGGTCCAGTAAACGTTTTATTTTTTTATATTATATAGATTTTAGTTTATTATACTCGATGAACGCTGAATGTCTATGTTTTTTATATTACAACACAATATACTAATTTTTATTTCGGTGTGTATTTGTTTTTATATGTATCATTAATATTTTACCAACGAAAATTATTATTTAAAATAAAATAATAGTTTAAGGTAAAGAAGTATTTTTAGTGATTGTGTAAAATGTATAAAATCTCTATTTGAAATTAAATTCAAATAATAGTTATTTAATAAAATTATTACATTTAATTTGCGATAATTACCTTAATTTTAGAATAAATATACCATTTAAGGTCATAACGACGCCCAATGATGTTACAATAAAATATTTTTATAATCACCACTGCTTCTCATGTTCACCATGCTACAAAAATAATAAGTTACTCCGTGTTTTTTAGCGCATTAGAGTTAAATAAACGTGTACTTATTTAATTTGACCAGTTACTTCGTTATGAAGGTAACTTTTTTTTTAACCTTCGTTAATATGTATAATATATTTGAGGCCACGTTGTGTAACCTCCGTGAATTGATTAAAAGAGGGTTCAAGGGATGCCTTAAGGGTGTCATTTATTTGATTATGTTCGCCCTGAATGAAGAATGTGTATTCGAATTTCATTTTTATCCATTAAATCTTCTCTAAAATCGAGGAGAATGTTTTAATTTTCGTTTGGTGATTAAAAAAAAAAAACTTACAGTTAACGAAATACTCGTGCGTCCACTAATTTAATGTTTACTAATAATTCGTTTTATAGGAAAAACATTTACGAATTTGAGCGCAAGAAACGTGAACAGGAACGATAGTATAGATTCGTAATCGGGATCAAATTTCCGTCGAAATTGAACGGATATTTATTGCCCACGATTTAGAAAGTGACGGATTCGTTGCTGGGTTTTGTTTGCCCGTACCCTTAGGACATTTTCTACGGGCACGCGAACGCGTTTTGCAAACCTCGATCGTAAAATATTTGGCGTTCGGCGGTACACGCCGGGTGTTGTACCGTCGCGGCGTTTTCCATTATCGAACCCGTCAACGTCCCGCCGAACGATTTCGACGCCGACTAACGACAATAATGGGCCAAAGGCGAACGGATTTCGAATTGCGTAAGGTGGCGGCACATGCACTCGTTTTCGAATTCGGACGGCGGCGCGGACAATGTGATGTGTACAAGTGTAAAACAGCTCGGGCGGTAGCCGCGAACTTTTAACGATTGTTTAAAATAATCGGCCGTCGGCTCTCCGTTTTCATCATTTCGTCGGGCGCGCCGCATAAACGATTTACGCGTCGCGTCCCCCCCCCCACCCTCATCGTCGGGACGTCCGTAAAAACCGACGACATTTTTCGCGCCGTTCGTAGTGCGCGCGGCACACCTGTATTCCTTCAGGTGCGCGACGCGTGTCGCCGCGATGTTCGTAAATAATTGTCCGACGTTTTCCCGTTACTCGACGACGGGTCGCGTGTTAGAGACGCGCCATTAACCGATTGTCGTATGTATCGATCGCCGTGTGTACGACGCGACGGACGTGAACCGTAAGAATAAAAAAAAACGATCGTCGATGTGGCAATCTCCCGCGGATCGGGAAATCTGTTTGATGGCGGCGGTACGTCCGTCCTCTACTTGTCCGATTCGAGGTACCCCGCCGGTTACATATTACTCGATCGTCTTTGATTATCGTAATATTGCCGCCCGGCGACGTCGCGCCAGTTCGGACGTTTGAAATACGGCAGTCTGCCCTTAACAAAAATATAACCCCTCCGGAAATAAGCGCGCGCTCTAATTATATAACTGGCCCGGCCTAGGGCGATCGCGCGATGTCTTCGGCGACGTCCCGGACGAGGAACGGATTTTTCGTTTAACCGTTTTTCGGTAGCGGACCCAATCGATTTTCGTTATTATTCGTAGCGTTCGCGTATGTAAACACGTTAATAATTCGAGCGGGCCGCGGTATACGTACAACGCGTCCGGTTTTAAAACGCCGGTAGTCCTCGCGGAACGGTGAATGTAATCGTTTTTGTTTTTCCGTTTCGAAGTCAATTACGACGGCCAATTGGCGCGCGTCCACGACGGTTAAAGTCGGTTTCGAAATTGCCGACGACGAAATGTACGCCGTTACGGGCTTTTTTTTTCAACGCGTTCGCGAACGACCGGAGCGAGTTCCGTTAAACGTTTACGCGATTCGACCAACGTCGGTACCTCTGAAAAAAAAAAAAATAAAAACCCAACGCGATCGGGAGGCTCGGAACTTTTTTAACAAATCGATTCAGCGTGCCCCTCTCTACGGCCGCAGTAGCCACGGCGATTCGTCACGACGCCCTCGGGATAAGAATGGTATGCAGCTCGTGAGGCCGGTCGAATTTCCCATCTCGCCTCCTCGTCCGTCTTCGGACCGCCCGCACGAAATTATTTTACACTTCAACTACGGGCGTATTACAATTCAATAAAACTCGACGGTTAATTATTACAAAGTGCCGCCCGCCGTACGGGCGTGTGCAACGGAACGATCTCCGCGTTGATTCGTATTGTTTATTTCACGTCGACGTCGCGTTTTAGTTATGGTGGTGTGGCGTGACAACCATGTTGGTCGGTACGTTCTCGAAAAGAAATTTGTCGCAACTGGAACGAGCCGAGAAACAGCAACGGGTGTCGTCGAGACTATTCGACCCGAAGTGGACGGTAAAAGATCGCGTTCGGAATTTCGTAAAATTCATTAAGTACTTAAATAGGAACGGATTTCCGTGGTTATTAGGCGACGCGTCGAGTAATTTTTTTCTCACGTTGTTTTATTCTTCGTGTTTGTTCCCCACGCTTTAATAGGATGACGAAATCGCACGCCCGTCCATCGTCGTCGTCCGTCTTCTAGCCGACGGTTCTTCACTAATCTATAATTGATTGGTCGGCGATCGTCATAATCGATTGCCCGAACAAAGTTTCGAATCTGGAGAAAAAAACGGATCGCACGCACGCCAATGGTTCGGAATTAGTGGCTCCCGATAAAAACGTATTTTTTACGAAAACGTCGGCTACTACGATCGGGACGACCGTAAAAATCGTCGGCGAAAACAATTTGGAAAGCGCCCGGGCGTACATTCGCGAATTTACCGACGAGTTCGTCGAGAGTAGTCCGTAGTTTGTCCGTCCGTCAGGAGACCGGCGCGACGACGAGAACCGTCCGGGCCAATTACTCTATTGTCGGTCGTGTGTGTGTGTGTGTGTGTACGCGCACGCGGTAGTGAAACAATAGTCGTAATCGTGATTTCTTTTTTCTTCTGTTTTAAGCCGACTTCTCGAGGTTCGTACTATTATTATTGTTATTATTGTCGTCGTTGTTATTATCATTGTTACTTACGCGGGGAATACATTTCGGTTTCGTCGCCCGCGATATGTACGCCGACAAAGAGAAACGTCTCTCGTTTGATCTCCAACTCCTTCCGATTAGTTTTTACCCCGTGTGTATGTGTGTGTGAACGCAGTTACCGTGCGCGTCTGTTGTACACGAGTGGCGTAACACAATAGGGTGTGCGCCGTGACGGGCATAAGGCCGCGGGCGTCCCCGTCGTTCGTTCAATGTCGACAAATTTTCCGTCGAAAAATCGCGTTCGATATGAAAATTGGACGGGACGGTTTTGTCGTGCACGCAATCGCGCGGACGGACGTTTGCGACGACGCGCGTATAAAATTAGCCGCTAATAGTAGCCCGGCGTTAATGATGGGCCCGTGTCTTTTTTACCGTTTTTCTAATACCGATAACACGCCGTAGGTTTGTCGTTAAAAGGGATTTCGCAAATATCGCGTGTAACGGTTTTTCGCCGCGTAAACGGTGAACTTTGTATACGCGTGTAGAGTTGATTTTTTAAAAAAATAGAAACGAAATAAAACGTAAAATTATTTTCCGTTTAGGACCATTATTACGTTTCAGAGGTATGCCCCAGTTTTGAGCTCCTGGCTCGTAATGACTGATGGTGCTTAGGCTTGAGCGTTTTGTCGTGGCGACGTTTATATAAAAATTAAGGGTCCTCGTACTCCAACGGGCGTTACAGTCGCGCCACCGGTGTACGGATGGTAATCGAAACGGCATGGGGTACGGTAATTCTTCGGTGCACTTCGGCGTAAGCGCAAACCGAATTGTACAGTCGAGTTTTGTTCAGACAAAACGGTAAGTCCGTTATTTCGGACGTTACGACGACCGTAGACGGGAGGAGAATAAACGATATAGGAGCGAACGGAGGGGGGGTTCGCGGAAATAGTAATTTTTCGAAAAACGTTCCGCGTCGGTACGCGATTTAAAAATTTCCGGATTTTCTGGAAGCGACGTGGTTTTTGGCGCGTACGCCAATGGAACGGTTATCGTCGTCTCCCGTCCGATAAGAAACACCGACGGACGTAAAACGTTACCCGGCGGTGGTACACGCTCGTTCGTCGTACCTGTAACCTTCCTCGGGTTTCCTGGTCGAAAAAAAAAAACGAAAGTGAAAATAATAGCGTCGTTTGATCACGCGCGACCAGTGTTACGCGGCCAAGGCTGAACGATTTATGTACCAGGCCCTACGCGCGATGAATTTTTTAACAATTTAATCGCGGTTTCCTCCCGGTCGCGGCGAAATGCTCGCAGCGAACTCGCGCTACGTACGAGCAGTTTCATTATCCGCGATTACGTTTACAACGCGGAAAAAAAGTTATTATTTTCGCGTTCCGAACTTGAAATACAGTAATAATACAAGGCGGGCGTATATGTGTCCGGGTCCCTTTCGAACGTAAATATCTTTCGCGATTTGGAACGCGCCAACGGTCGTTTCAAATACGCCGGCGCTATCTTTTGTGAATTACAAAGCGGTAATTCGAGGGCGGCGCGATGTGAGACGGACCGACGTGATTGCCGAGCGAAATTATTCGCGTTCCGCGCGTTTTCGGGGGGAGGGGAGGGAGGTTTCTCGTCAATAACGCGTGACGACCGTACGAGAAAATTGACGGCGCTGCTCTACTACACTGGCCGACGAGCGTGTTCGAGCCCGACCGAAATACGCGTCGTTCCGACGAATCGGTTCTTTTAGAAAACCGGGCGCGAATTCGACCGGTACGAAAATCCGTCTCGCCGAAAGTAATACGAACGTTCGTGTTAGCCCACGGGCCCGAGGACGGGCGCGCGCGTCCGAGCGAAACAACGGCAGAGCCCGGGGAGTGTTCGGCCGTCGGTACTCGCGGCCACCGTCGGGTTTCCGCGTATTCGACGCAAATATACCGCGGCGAAACCGGTTTCTGCTCGCGTACTTGAAAAGCCGCGGGTAATCCTATCTCGTAAATCGGCGGCGCGACGCGAATTACGGCGGTACGGACGGCCCGCGCACGTTTCTGCTTACCGCGCAATCGTCTACGCCCGAGTCCGTCGGCGATAACGTCGAATTTACTACGGTAATCGATAGTCGTGTTCGATCGTACCGTTTATGATCGAGTGGCTTCGTTAGAAAACACCTCCGCGTAATAATTACCCCGTGCTCCGCGGAACGACGAATCGGATAAAACGATTCCGACCGACGATCCAACGTTTAATATACTCGGGAGGGACTCGTCAAATTCAAACCGAAGCGTTTTTTTTAATCGACAATTAACCACCCTTCGACGGTGGACACGTTCGGATCGCACGCGCCTGTCGTTACTTGGCCTCTCGGTGACGGCACCGTCATATTTCGAAAACCGTAACCGGTGTACCGCGAATCACGATTATCGACCAATTCGACGAGTGGATTACCGAGTTTGTACGGTTTAGAAGAGGACTCGTTCGTTGTTCCGACTTACGAAATTCGCGTCGTCCGCGATATGGCCGTGTAAATATTTCCGTATCTATAATGCCTTTAAACGAACAATTCTTGTATATATATAACTCCCTTGGTTTTGATGGCTGAGCCATACCGCGAAAAAATCGTCACGGGTCGTCGTAGGGACCACCAGCACCGAACCGTAGAACGTCCGTACCATATCCTTGGACCGGGACGACGAGCGTCGTTTGGATTCCAGTCACCCACCGGGTAAGTGGCTTTTGGGAGATTCTACTATCTATCACAGCCACCACGTTTCAGTCAAGAAAGGCTCCTCAGCCAAGTTGGGGGGGGGGGCACTATATCCGAAGTGGCAAGCCGGTACGATGTGTAGTGGGGCTCCCCGTGGTACTGACAAGGTTTTAAGTTAACGCTTTTTACAGCCCGTTCCTCCCGCTATTCTGGCTTCCATGCCGGCTAGCGGTGGACCATCTTGTATATAATCTGAATCTTGGAAACGGCTCCGACGATTTTCATGACGTTTTAGTATGCGGGGGGTTTCGAGAGCGATAAATCGATCTAGTTAAGTTTCATTTTTAGAAAACGTCGTTTTATCCGTGTTTTCAGACAATGAAAAACGTATTATGTAATAATATATATACATTATTAGAATACGAAGGTAAATTCCGCCACCATCCGCAGGGCGGGAGCAGCTCAGGTGGTAAATCGGGCGGTCCCTAAGCCAGGAAGACCCTTGTTTATAATATAACGTTAAACTAATCGCGCTCGTGATGTTTTATTTAAATAACCAGTTCGTATCGTTTCATTATTGCGTCAGTAAGATCGAAAAATGTTATTCATACTTCGTCAGTACGTAATCTAAATATAATTGTCACAAAACACGATATTAAATGAAAACGACGCACGGGCAAAACGCGGTCGCGGCTATTATCGAATTTCGCCGTAAATCGTAAATCCTCGTGAAAAGGAAACGTCGGTCTAAAGAAAAACGTGGCCGGTTCGGGACACAAGTCGGTGGGCGTATAATCGACGGCGATCCGAGTTCGCGACGGGAGCCGTCGGACAATCGTGCCGGTTTCGCTTTCGCGATTTGTCGTCCGTCGGTTTACCTTTGACGAAACACGTTCTAGCCGACCGAAAACCGGCGAACGGCGAGGCGAACCCGACATAATATGTACGCGCAAATTCAAATACGCGGATATACGCCGGCGAACAACAGTCGGCGGCACACGATGTACGTTTTGCGCGAGCGACGCTTTCGTAACGGAACCCACAAATCCTTCACGTTCTCGTCGTTCTATATCTCCGACCAGTGGTCTGTACTTGGACCCGAATTTCGGGGGAGGTTAATTTTCAAATAGATAAATTGGACGGGCCGCAAACTTTAATAGATTACCAATTTTTAACGAACACGTTATACTATAACGTGTATTGGAGTATAAAAATATTTTAGTTTTTCGTTACTATCGACTAAAAATTTACGTCTCGTAAGAAATTAATTTTTCTTAAAAATTTTCAAGAGGGGGTCATCCTCAAAACCATCTCGTTAGTAGGCCGACACTGTCTCCGGCCACGATCGTCGTTGATCATAAAATAATACCGCCGCTACATTTTTAATCGAAACCCGTTCTATGTTTCGTTCGCTTCGTATATTGGGCCTCGGGGCCTTAGTTTTTTTTTTTTTTTATTGATAGAAGAATGTTTCGGTTAGTTTCGAGTTGAGCTTAAATTTAGGTTAGTACGATAAGATAATTGAATAATCGGAAATGATTCGAACGTGAGGGAGAAGGCTTTAAGCTTGGACGATGTATTCCGATATTAACGGTACGTTTGTAGATTTGCCGATGGCGGACGATTGGGTTATTTGTCCGAGAGTGGTGGATCGAAAGGCTTGGAAGACGACCAGTCGCCTTTGGGGATATATTAGACGTGGCGCGTAAGTGTGACGACGATTGGTCGTAGGTCGGTTTTATAAATGTAAAGCGTGGTGGACGGGGACCGTTTATCGGTGTAGAGGGACGGAAGCGAGCGGTTTCCGTTTTATTTCACGTTAGCTACGTACGGTTCGAAAACTGTAGGTAACCTGTCGACGCGAACGCCCGAGATATTGTTGAATTGTTCTCGACTAGTTTACCGGCACGGATTGTTAATTTCGTGCCGTTTCGTTCGTGTAAACGAATCGCGGTCCCGTCCGCTCGGCGTTTGTATTGTACGGTGTACGCGCTCCGGCGCCGTTTGTCGGTACGCCCGAATATGGCGCGACGTTTTCCCGCCAATTCGTTTCTCGCGACGTGTTCCCGCCGATTGGTTTTTCGCGAAACTTTCGCCCGACAACGGACCGGCGGTGTGGTAGACAACGGCGGGCGTTATCGGAAATAATTCGCGTTGTTGCGCCGACACGTCGCACCCGAAACGGTGCGTGTGCCCCGCGCGACGTATCGACGACAGCGCCCCGCCAACTTGCCGAACCGCGGTCGCGCGTAAACCAGATAAATAATGGGTTATCCGCGCGCGTGCCCATTGGCCAATAACGTACGTGGTCGCCGCCGGACGGACGCATTCGGTTTTATCGGTCAGCCGCCGTCACGCGAGTCCTTGGCGTCCGGACTAACGCCCACCGCCGGCCCGTCGCGTACCTACACGGGGCGTCCGTTGTTTTCGTGAACCGTGTGGACAACGTTCGCTCGCCGGCCGACCAGCCGTCATACCGAAATACCGATCGTTCGTGGTCGTTTCGTAACGCGGAAAACGGCCGTACCGAATATCGCGGCGACACGTCACCGAGAAGATAACACGCACGAAGCTCGTTGAACGACGGATCAACGACCGGCAGCGATCGCCGTAAGAACGTAATATGCACACGTAGTCACAAAACGCTAGGACGTTCGCGAACGGCGGATAGATAAACCGCGCGACGGACTCTCGGTCGTCTCCACGGCGCATTTGTCGATCGGAAAAACGGGTAACAAGCTAACCCATTCGACGTATGCCGGACGGCGGTATGAAATAATAACAGCGCGTATTACGTAACGTAATTATCGCCTTGGAAATTATCGTCCGAGCGGCTCATTCACGAATTCGTCCGACATTGCGGCCGATTCGAGATAACGAACAACGATTACGGGCGCGTTCCCGCCGTGATATCGAAAATCGAACGACGAAGCGCCGCGCTACCGTACACTTTGTACCTCTAATCGTTATGCAATCGTACAACAACGCGCGTTGTGTAATTCAGACGTAACGAAAAACTCGCGCGCGTTATTGAACCGCGCGATAAAATACCCCGCCGAATAAATCGTATCGGATATAGCGTGTATATTTCATACGTAATCGGAATTGTTCGACGGGAACGCGAAATATCCGCGCGCACGAACGTCGGCAAGCACTACGACGGTTCGATTCCAAATATTACGCGTGCGTTTCCCTTCCCGCGACACCCATATGTCGATGATTATTATTATTACGTTACCCTCCTCGTTCGCGCGTCCGTCCACCGGTTCGGTTGGTTTTTCCATTATTAACGACACTTAAACGCGCGAAAATAGCGAATACCGCGCGCGCGCGCGTGTTTTTTCGGGGCCGGTGACCCGGCGGTTGGTCATCGCGATCGATAGTTTTCGTCGCGACCCGACAGTAAATAACGGCGACCGTAATAATAAATCGGGCGCCACACGCGTGCCGGCGTCGTTACATCGACGGCTGGACGGAATTATTGTACGTCGGCACGCCAATAAGGTATACGCGTCGGTTCGGAAAGAACCCCGTTCGCCGTTCTACACGCGTTGCGTAATATGTGCACGACGGATTTCGGTTGTGACGTTCGTGCGTGTCTACAGCGAACGCGCCCCGTCCGTGGAATAGAAAAACGTTATCGACGCTATGGCGAGAAAAATACGTCGCGGTAATCGATACCTGCGCGGTATATTTCATGTTCGGGTATCCGAGATCCGTCGTAACGTTTCGATACGTAACGTATCGTAACGTAACGATCGGCCGCTGTTTCGACGATTTAAGTACGTAGCCGAATAATATAGCGCCCGACACGACACGGCGTTGTTCACGGGCCCCGCGTTTGTCCGAAAATCTCTCGTTTGGCGCCCGTTTCTCGGCTTCCACCCCAGTCATCGCCGTTACCTTCTACTCCCGTTCATCGATTCTCCTTAGTTCCCTGCCCGATCCTACACACGACCATCGCCGGTTACGCGATTCGTTCGTTTATCCCACCGTCCCTAAGCGACTCCGGTTCGCTAAACCTTTCCCGATCGCGCGTCCCGTCTTCCGTTCGTTTACCAATCGTAAACCGACGTTTCCTCGCCCCCGCGACGTTTATCCATCCTTACCGAACGTTTCCCATTTACCGTTTTTGACGTTTTTCATCGTTCAAAGTAACGTATCGCGAACGGATTTACGCGACGTGCACGCCGGATAGGAAAACGAAATATTAGCGCGAACGTAAGTGAATAGAATCGTCCTGATTCTAAAACGTACGAATGATGTTCGACATGATTAACGAATAATAGTGGTCGCACATGTCTGTTTGGAGATATTCGGGCGGACGTCGACGAGTGACGTAGATTACGATATTCTCGCGACAGATTTTCGAAATTATCCGTTCGTAAATCTCACTCGGTTGACCAAGTGCTCTTTTCGTGACGAAAAGAGTCGACCATGTCAAGTCAATTGAAAAGTGATCGACGTAATCGGAAGTGAACACTTCGACGTCCCGGCAATAAATGCGTGCGCGTTATTTCCCGGCCTGTTTGGACGATTTCGTGCACATTTAAATCGTAGTTACTATTTTTAGTCTGTCGACGGTTCACGAAAATTCCTCAACGATCTCAGTTACGGGCAACTATAGGCCCGTACGTCGTTCGCTACGGACTTGTTTCCGATTTACATAGCGAACCTATCGAACCAATTTCCCTAAGTAAAAAACCTCGAACTATTCGTTTCTGGGTACTAGCAGTCTTACGGTACGTGACGGTTTCGTGAACACGCGCGTATTTTAAACATTTTATCCCAATTAAACGGACGACCTTTAATCTTCGTTACCGAATGCTTATATAATGAAGGTTTATCGCCGGAATTCGTCGGTGTTCCACCGGACTCCGACCGCACAGTTTTCGAATAACAAAACGGCGTACACAAAAACGAAAACGTCTTCATATACGAGCACCGGTAACCGTGAATCGCGGCGGTGGTACTCGCAAAAAGCGACTCGTCTCCCCGCCGTCGCGAACGGTACAAATAGTCCCAAATTTCCGAACGCGGGGTCCTCGTCTTTTCGTCGTGTGACATTTCGTCGTATTACGTCGAGCATTTCGTTTCTCTCCCGTACGGTGGCGGCAAGCAAGACCTAACCGAACGCCTTTTACGCGTTCGAAATACTCGGGCGCGTAGACGTTTTGGTTTTTACGTATTCCCGTGGACGCGTCAAGTCGAAAATTAACGAAAATAATAATAATAATTACCGTCGAGCGCGTAACGGACTGACCGATTAAATGGCAAACAGAAATTGTCGTAGTAGATAGACGTCTACAAATTGTGTACGCGCGCGCGTAAGTTAATTATTAAATCAATACGTATAACGATTATTCGCTTCGAACGATACGGCGGGTGCGTAACGTTTTACGAATACCGACTTTGAAATTGCCGTAAATGGTCCGACGACGGTTCGCTTACCGACAGCGACGGCTGCGTCAGTATTTTTAACCGAAAAGGGTGGTTTTAAAGGCGTCCCCAATAGCGTCGACGATACGGGCTTAACGTCGTAATTCACGTTCGTTACCATAAATAACGTTGTTCGGTAAAACACGAACTAACGAGGAGCCTTTTCGAACACGTAAAGCGAATAAATCGTATTATCGAATTGTATTACGTTAACGAACGTCGGTTATCGAAATTATCGTCGCGTCGATCCAGAGTTCGTGGCCCGGCTCGGTAGTAATTTAATAATTATATATATATATATATATATATATATATATCTAATTATAAATACGCGGTAATATCGAAAACGCCGCCCCACGTCACTGGACATCCGGAAAATGATTCCTGTAGTCGTTGCTAAACAAAGGTATTTCGTCGTTGTTTACGATCGATAACAATCGCGCTGTAACATACATATTAATACAATTTCTACAAAAACGTTTCGATCGAACGGAAGAATAACGTTCGAATAATAAACGTCGAAAGAATCGTAAACTACAACGGTGACTGTCCTCTCTCCTCCTGCCTCCCCCCCATATGTACACGTACGATGGTTACTAATAAGTACACCAACCCATGTACGTTAGGCGCGTAACACAAAAATAATACTTTTGACGGACGTCGGATCATACACACTCGCTTAGGGTGGGCCAGACATTCCGCCGGCGCCACCGCCATCACTGCTTTCGAACTGTGGTCGTTTTATCGTAACGCGTCGGTGTCTAGGTAAAACGACGAACCACGGTTAATTCTCGAAATCGAGCGAATTGAGCGTAACCGGATGATGTAACGATAACAAAACGGTTGGTTCTTTGTAGGCGTTTGGCCGCGGGGCGACTGGAATTTGGGAAAAAACGCTCAAGGTATACAATCTCGGCCGCCGTACTTAATAGTGCGACGTTAACTCCCCCCCCAACGCCGGGCAAAATTGTACACTTAATCGGGACATTCGTTAACGCCGCGAAGTCGAAATTTCGTTCGCGTCAGGTCGAGTGAAATGCGGCGAAGAGAGCGGACAGGACAGATTCAATCGTTGACCGGACGTCCCTCCACCATCTTCCCGTCCGATTGTTTTTCAACCGCGCGCGCTCGCGGACGTTATCGAATTTCGAAGCGTGGTAACAACAGGCGAGAACTCAATTACGTTCGTTACGCGTATCTATATGTAGTATAAAGATAAGCGATAGTGTTACGTATGTACGTCGATTATCATAGTAATTATCATAGAGTCGAGATATATATTTTATTTTTTTTTTTAAATTCGTCCGTACGCGTCGACCGTAGAATAATGATAGGTTTTTATACGTAACTAAACGATAATCTTGTGTACCGCAATTCCGACGTTTGATCGACATAAAGACGTTTCATTGTAATACCGACGACGCCCGTTTTGTTTTTTTTAGCAGATTATAAACGTTCGCGGATAATAAACATTTTCGTCGAAATCGATCTTTTGCGCTTACGTGCGCGTATTATTATACTCGGGAAAATATAGCGCATTAGGTTTTCGGCAATTTCTAAAATTTAGAGCGCGGTACGAATATTAAAGAAATATATCGCAATTTTACGCGGAAATCGCCCGTTTCACGCGCTAACTCGAATTACTTAAAAGAATCGCGCGATTTCGGTATTTATCGTTTATGTAAAAAACCGTCCCGCTAAAGTATAATACGATTGCGCCCTAAATTTGTTCGAAACCATTTAATGGACGACATTTTTGGAATTCCGGAAATACGTAATTTCGGACAATCGGTTTCATCGTAGTTTTCACGTACGTTGTATGGGGGCGGGGGAGATTAACCGGTTCAGATAAATTCATCTTTAATTTTCGCGGTTGGAAATTTGTTTGTCGACGTACTTTTTGTGAATAACTTCGAATTTTACGGAAATTGTCGAAGAACGTATTTGTACGAAAAACAAGACAAAATTGTTCCATCGTATTTCGTCCACTCTATACATTCGAATTTGGGCGAACATTGACCTAGCTCTGTTTCGGTTTTTAAAACTTTTTTCTAGTATTTATATATAAATTAGGGATTTGTAACGCAGGTAAAGCAACGACGAAATAGATTTGGCTCGATTAACAATAGTCGAATTTCGGAGACCGTTTTACAATATATATTTATAAAGTTCGCGGGGTTTGCGCAACGCGCCGCCGACGCGAGTGTATTAAGAAGCGAGGCGAAGAGTTCTCGCGCCAAATTCACTTGGCTTCTGCGCCGCGTCCCATTTTGGTGGGGGGGAGCTGTATAAGCGGGGTGGGGACATATCGCCGGTATAGGACGGCGGCAGCGGCGGCGACGAGACTGGTTTCCCACTCGTGCGACCGTCGGTAGACACGAAGTCGTTCGTTCGCCCGTTAGTCGTTCGTCGTGTTCGCGCGACCGGTAAGTTTTCTGTGGCTGGTTCGTCGTATCACTTTTGCGGCCCGCGTGTCAGCGTTTCACACTATTCGCCGCGCTCGTATCGGCGTTTCCGCCTTTATTTCCGCCGGGTTCCGTTTATCATTGTCGCCGAATTTGCACGCGACGTTTGTATGACGACACGCGTCACCACAGCCGGCATCAATATTTATCCGTCGTATTCCGTGGGAGTTTTCGGTTTTTTTCGTCGTTTACGAACAAATAATCCAAACGATTCGAATACGGTGAGTACGATGTTTGTTCTTATACACTAACCCTTTCGCGCTTATCGTATCGTCACGATATTAGCCCGTATGGTTTTTTCTCGTATACGGACGACCCGCATAACTCGACCGCGCTCGATTCGTGCATGTTGGTCCGTGGTAAATATATTTCGATAATTTATTTCAGCCTAGTAGTGGTAGTAGTCTACGCAATTGTATAATTAATGTACACCGAATTTCCCCTCACATTGTCGTCGATAGATTATTTTTGTTAACTACGCGAGTCGTCCAACCGATAGTTATTAGGAATTATGTTTTTATACGCCAAAATCGTTATTAGACAATACGTGGTATTTGTTTAAAAAAACATTTCGTGTGTAATTTGATATATATATGTATATATACATACACACTTACGTACGTTTTGTTTGTTTGTTGAAAATACATAATATTTGTACCTATTCGAAAACAATGTTAAAAGTCGGCCGAAACAATTGTAGTTCGTGCGTAATTATTTCAAAAATATTTTCGAATTTATAATTATTCAAATAGAATTACGGTGCGCGCTATGCATACCATATATTATCCTACTACGTATACGTCGTGATATTCTTTTAAATACGTTAACGAACTGGATTAAGGTTGTTAACGAAGAGTTTATTACGCGCCTAGGTCATTTGCATAATAAATCGTTTTTGTTCGTCGGAATTTTACGGAAACGCGTTGTTTATAAAAATAATTATTTTCTGAAATTTAATTCGAAATCCAGTCGGACCGTCTACACGTTAAACACTTTAGAAGATTGTCCATTAGTTTATGTTGAATCTTAAAGGTTACGTGCGTGTGTATATACTAATTCATTAACTTACCTATTATGCTCGACAACAATTCCGTTCATCCACACTAATCAGTCTATTTCTCTGACCCTTTAGTCGGCCGAGTTTATTCGGTTTTTTTTTAATAAAATACATTTGTACGCGTCGCTACGTCGATTATTATTATTAAACGTTTTTAGATAATAAATATTTTCGCGAAACGTCGATAATTCTCACAGTATATTACCATAGTCCTCGCGGTACTACTACGTATTATTTATGTATTTTACGCGAATATCAATTATTTTAATCGTCGGTTTTTTTACTTATGTTGTTGCGGAAAATACGTCTAAAAACAGTAACAGTATACGACGGAAGTTTTATCGTATTTCTGATCGTTGTCGACCCACTAAACGTTTTCGATGTTACGAAAACGAAAATTGTAAATTGCGTCGACCGCGTTTGTTGTACAGCTAACGTGTAGATTTTCGACACTCGTTACCCGTTTATTTTTTTATCTTGATTTAGTTTAATAACATATTAAACGAAATGTATAACCTATACAAAAAGAATTATTCGCTCGATATTAACGACGCGATATAATACGATTTAATAACAAGATTTAAAAATGATACGATTATGTAATTCATTAGAAAACGTCGAATTCGGTCGAAAATTATAAACAATCGAATTTATAGTGTATTCGCGTGTAACATACCCGATTCCACGTATCCCTTCGTAATTTACCCAAATCACGACGAATATTCGTGTTTTTTTGTTCGTTCTCGTCGTATTTCGCATTTATTTTTCTATTTCCTTAAAATATGCTAAACACGCGCGGCCTTTCCTCATATAATAACTACTCTTGTCGACACTGTCACGATTCCTCGAAGTCTCGCGAAAACTATAAATCGGTACCCCGTTGTTGTTGCCATACGTATTTCGAATACATATGCAAATGTGACAGGCTCTTGTCTTAATAATTTGTAGTTAAAAAAAAAAATATATATATATACGCGTTATTTACGTACCCGATATTTTTTACGATATTTTTTAACTCTTCTATTCAACACAAATACGTGTGTTTTATTGTTCTCTATGGCGTCGCGGCAGTCCCAACAACACATCGGAGTCGGTCGTCTTTTTTCGTTCTGGCGTACCCAACGCTACGTAAAACTACCGAAACTGTATAACTTGTAGTTTTATTCGTCTCTAGTCCATAGAGTGAAAATAGTTGATGTCCTCTTCGCGCGGAAAATTACACTTTAATTACCCTGTCGTCACATTGTACGCAATACGAATGTAGACAAACGAAAATAGCTCCGCTATAGAATTAACGGAATTCTGTTCCGTCCGCTCGTTTTTCGTATCGCGTTTATTTTCCGCTAGAGAGACGGTAACTACAAAACGGATATTATTCGAACCGAATATACGCTATTATATAGTACGTACGTGGTGTCGAACCCGTTCGGAGTAGCCCCCAATGAAAACGTATTTCGTGCGAAAACGTTCGTTACTTTTGGCGAATGGTCGAAAAAAAAATTTTTTTTTCAACGAAAGTGAAAGAAAGGTTTTGCGCAACAATTTCGGCTAACATAAATACACACGTGGCCCGTTAGTAATTCGAGTTCGAGACCGCTGTTACATACATATATGTATATAAATGTACACGAAAAGACGTTTAAAAACGTTGTAAACCGAAGAGGAGTCGTGTTCTATACGAAACCGTTTTCGAGAGGTCGGCGGACGTTCGGTATTTAACCCGTGTCTCGGAAACGGGAGTCGTGACGGTCCAAAAAAAAAAATAACTATAGAAACCCCGCCCTATCTCCCTCCCCGACACCGACAACAATATAGCTTCCTTCCGAGCACGCGTTCGTGTACGTGAAATACGGTAAATATGTAGTTCGTTTCGTTTCCTGTTGTACGCGTTCGTATCCAACAGAACGGCGACGTACACCGCCGCCACGGTCGCCGAAAATAATGTTTCGGGAGGTGTGCACACACAATACGCTTCGCGTTGGCCCGGTGGCGGACACGTGCGCGCACGTACGACGTCGATGTCGCCGGGCGAGTGAAGAAAGAGAGTGGACGGACGACCGAGAGGTAGCGGAGAAACGAAGAAGGAAATAATCACCACGTGCCGCCGTCTCTCGTCTGTTGTATGCGTGCGTGCGTGCGTGTGTGTGTTTGTGTACACGCCGACCGGGGCGGCTGCGGGGTACGAGTCAGCCGGCCGGCAGATGTGTGGACGGATGAAGAGAACGCAATATTATTGTTATTATTATCGTTGTAGAAAAAAATGAAATAGAAAAGTTCCCGCCAAAAAATTGTTTACGTTTGGGTACCTCACCACGCGGCGGCGTCCCCGGTCGCGGTACTCGACGCGAACGACTCTTACGAATAACGAAAAACAAATACCGTTTTCGACGATTATAGTCGAATAATTCCGGTCGGCCGCGCGTCGTTTTCTTTGGACAGAAGGTGCGGAAGGAACGACGTCCGCGTGATTTATATAAACGACGACGCCTGTGTACGTACAAATAGATCGTGCGCGTGCATCAGTTAGTACATATTTCCGTATCGGCTCGTCGTCGTACCCGTTTTACGCGTACGTTTAAAACCCGAACGCCTTTACGGCGTTGTACGGCCGATCGGATTTCTCCGTTAAACCGTCTTTTGTATCTCGCCTATTTCGTTTACGCCCGTCTTACGCTCGTCGCTACGACAATTATCGTCGTCGTGTCATCCAGCCATAACGTGAAATCGGTCTATCGTTGACGACAATCACGAGCGAATTCGAAAAGAGGCGGATGAACGACGGTAATAGAAAACGATTATAATACACTCGCCGTGATATTCGTGTATTAAACGTTTTTCGTGTTGGCAATCAATAACCGTACGGATTGAAACGTAGAGTTATTATTATTTCAGAGATATTATCGAAATTAAAAATATTTTTTTTCCTACAACACCGACATAGAATAAAGGTCAAATGAGATTATAGAGCTCGTACATATATATATATATATATATATATGTACCACACACACTGACACACACGCGCGCTCGGGTTTATTCAACTCCCGTTTTTTTTTTTATCAAGGCTCGGGGACAAGTCGCTATGGTTTTGTTTTTAATGAGTTACGGTCGGTGTTTTTGCCAACGAGCAAATGGTGGTGGCGACGTTAATGCGAAAAGTGACTTTAGTAAGTCGAAAGTTAAATCACGTAATAATCACTCCGAGTTAAAAGGTAAAAGTGATTTTTTTTTCGTACGTAAAAACGACGGGTTTTTTTACGCGCGTATAAAACGCCGTGTCTTTCGCGGAAGGCGAAATTCGACCAGTATTCGGTTAATTAGCACGCGGCAATATAAATTCCGTCGATTAGTACATATATAGTAAATATATTCGCCGTTCTATAAACACGATAAATTATTATTCATCGCGTAACGTTATTAATATGGCGTGACATAAATGGTCAATTTTTGTACGCGTTCGTATTATGTAACCATTATACGGACGAAACCAGTTTATGTTTAAACACGACGGGAACAAATTCGGCAAAATCGATACGGTCGAGTCGACGTTACAAATTCGGAATTAAGTTCGTTCGTCGATCAGAGACGCTAAACGTACCGTTCGAGTACAAAGAACGATTGGGCTAGGACGTGGCGACTTCGTTTCATAATCAATCGAAATGGCCGTCGCGTTTGACACGGGCACGCGTCGTCGGCCGTTTCACCCGTTCGTTGACTATAAACATTTTACGGTCCAGGTCGACCAATTTCGACACGAACCGTGTCCGCCCGGTTCTCGTCGTAACTCCTAACGTGCCCGTTGTGCACGACGTTCGCTTAATACGACTTGATAGTCCGTAGACTACAATTTGCTCCGGGGAACTAGAAAAACGTAAATTTCCAAGCGCCGTGGCCGTCACCCCGTAGATTCGGAACACCGGTCTCGGTTTTCGTTCCGACGTCCCTACAACGACGCGTAGGGAAACGGCCGTTAGCCAATCGAAACGTCCCGGATCCCAACGTTGGTCGACGTCCCTGTCGGACGACGTCAAGAGCGATTCGTCCGCGGACACAACGAGAAATCGAGACATCGACGGTCGCGACGACACGACGGATTCGCGAAGAACGAAACCTTCGTCGCGTTCGCACGACGATTTTTCATTCTTTTTGTTTCTAAATCGTTGGCGCGTTCGGAAGACGCAAAACGCTCGTTCTTTTTTTCGGGTTTCGTCGAGGGAAAAATATACGTGACGACAATTTACGACGCCTCTCGAGTGTATATGTATGCACACACTCACACGCGCGCGCGCTGCAATCTCGCAATAAGTGTTGCGAATCACTCGGTCACGTTTTTATCTAGCTCGACGAATGATACTCCGTTTTCACCTTTACAACGCACGAACAAACAACACCGACCACACCTTCCGGCGAACAAAACAACAATAAAACCGCGCGGCTGCGGAACCGGTGTCGGCGACGGTTTTGTTTCTCGATTCACGTGATTAACGAGCGGATAAATCGTGGCTTTTATTGCCACAGCCACCCCCCGCGCGCCCACCACAATCTCGCCGCGGTTCGTTCCGCCGGTATCCACGTCACGTTAACTCGAGATAAACGTCCCGTGCAATTCGGACGTCGTTCCGGGGCCGTTGTTTGACACCTCAAACGGCCGGTCTTACACGGCACACGGAACTGTGTCGTCGCGATTGGCGATTTGCGAACGCGCGTAGCGCCGTCGGGCCACGAATCGCGTACGCGTACGCAGTACCGGCGTGTCGCGCCACCGGTGGCGCTAAACAACGAACCGCCGTACGCGTTTTATTCGCGCGTACGTTCCGTTTTCCTCGATCGCGTGAATTAGTTGCGCACTTTACGACGTCGTCGTGGTTACCTTGAGCCGAGAATGCCACGACGTATGACGCCTAGTAATATTTAATTGCCAAATTATCTTATCGAAATTAAGTTACCGCTATCAATTATATATATATACACGTATAGTAATACCGTAAACGCGTCGAAACGCCGCGTAATGCGCGTCGCGGTTTTTTTTTCGTATTCCCAATAACTTTATTGCTTCCTATTACGCGACGGTTATATTTACACACGTGTGTGCGCGCGTGTATATTCGTAAGTTTACACGTCGTTTTATGTTTTCGTCCGACCCGCGCGGTTCGAACGGATTTTCGTCGAAACTATTTACGACCCAAGCGCGTTGCGGCGTGTCCCGCGTATTATTAACGATCGACTGTACGAACTGTAAGCACTCGTCGAACAGCGTACCTCGTTGGTTTGTACGCGTAAAAAAGTTTCGATTTTATAATTTCCGTCGTAATCTGTCTTGTAAAACGAGATAACCGTTTAGCGCGTATTTCGCAATTGTCGCCAACGGTTGTATAGCGCGACGCGTACGAAACGAAATGTGCTCAACGACAACGCCGTCGAACGTAATATCGCGAGAAGATAATTATCAAACGAAATTCCGCGCGACCGATCGGTAGTAAGCGTCCCGGCGACGTGCGCGGAACATCGAGGCGCCCGTAACGCACGGACCCGCGGATTCGAACGGACGTCGCGGATTTTCCGACGTTTTTCGTGTTTTCCGACGAATACGGTCGATCGAAAGCAAATATATAATACCCGAATAACGAAGCAAATACGAATCAGAAACAGACATCGCGTCAGTCTGGATGACCAAGTGGAGACTGAGTTTCAACGTCTGAAAAACGGTGGTGTTTATCTTTGGCTCTATCTCCTCCTTCGAATCGCCAACAATTATCCATTAAAGGCCGCCAGGTAATCGTCTGGTCACCCGAAGTTAAATACTTGGCCGTCACGCTGGGCATGTCCACATGTCCAGAGCACCATACAAAGGGCACGTGGCGTCCGAATGGCGCTATACTCAACCCAATACTCAACCGAAACAGCCCTACTAGGATAGTCGTCTTCAAAATATACATCAAACCCATACTACCGCGTCGCCTCAGCGTGGAGAAATTTCGTTGACCCGATATTATCGGTCAAGACTCGAGGCAGTTCAAAACGTAACGCTGCGCACCGTGACGGGCGCACACTACCCGACAAGAACCTCCGCGACTCTACTGGGCTACTGTCCCTCCAGACAGAAGCGCTACTGCTATCCGAATTACTGGCAAACAAACTCTCAACTACGTGCCTTCCAACATCTCCGCAGCCTTGCCAGTTAATGACGTAAATGTAACGGCGTTAGCCTGGTACTGTTGCCTAGGGCCGTCCATCCAATGCTAGATGGTGGAAAATACGAAAGAATTGATGCACGCGGGACGGCGTGAAAGGTATGGTTGTCTAATTCGCATAATGCCGACGGCATTCTGTGCACCGAATCGTATATACCAAGTTACCCATTTCTTTTACGTTATCGGCAATACCCTCACTGGCCCGGAATGCATGAAGGCAGTAGTACTTCGGACCACCGAGTCGTCATCGTTTATTGAAAAACAATATTTACGTAAATGATTTTACAATACGTTCGTCTTTAATGAGAAAGGCGCACAAGGCGTGTTATCCCCACGATATTTTACCTCGTCCCCTCCGCCCCGTACATCGATTCTAATTTACAATAATTCGTAAAAACTAACGCTTCTTAGGAACTAGCACGTAAATGGTGCGCGGTGACAGGACAATTCCCTGCCACGGGGCAGCCGTTTACATCTTCCTTTAGATAGCTTAAGCTAACGTATGAGTGGAGCGGAATCAGGACAGTCCCCTGAAACGGCACCACTTACGTCGTCTTTTACGAAAATTAAAAATAATATAAAACGGTTCTTCTTCCCCGATTTAGCGGCCTAGCCGATACCTTCTCCTGCGGTCACAACGACCAAGTTACCCCTGCGCGCGGGCTACAGGCGTCGTCCGAATTCCCGATATTTCCTTGGAGTACGCGACGGTTTTATCGGACAATAATACGCTCACGAGTTGTGGCCCGTCCGTTCCGCGACGAATAACGTTCGAATATTTCCCGATCGGTTCGTGCGTTGTGACGTTACGTCATACCCGCCGCCGTGCCGAGTACGGCATACACGCCCGCGACGCGTAAAAAGGGTTTCCGTTTCTTTTTTCCGAACGCGTATTTTTTTTTCGAATTCGTATTTTCGCGCCGACGTACTACTACTACCACCACCACCACCCCACGTATCGGGCGGTGTCTTTGTGTCCGGTGACGTCGGCGCGATCACACCGACTACGGCGGACGCTGCTGCTAACGACGACCCGCTCGGCGTTCAACACGAACGAACTGGCGCGTCTTCACGGATTTCCGGAACGAATAACAAACCGCGCGTCGTCGGACCGAAACGGCGTTTCGTAATATATATTTAAACGTCGACGGAACGCGTGTCCCCCCCCCGCTCACACTTGCTGACCGCCGTCGTGTATCGTGTTCGTGAATCGCGCGGTCGTCGTTGGCGACGACACGTATGGCCGGGCTAATTCGGTTATATTACGGCAATCGTCGTCGTTTACGATTTAACCGTTTAACGACGTACTAAAAAATCGTTTTTACGCTCGTTTTTCTTTTTAATAATATTTCGCTATTTAACGACTCTAAACTACTCGGAAATATCGGCAACGCGATGGACATATATATATATGTATATATGCGCGTCGTTTTATAATTCCGAGGATATAACGGCGGCCGTATTATAATAATACCGTCGCGTTCCCCCCGCCCAAATACGTTCCCGACGAACGGCATTCGAAAAATAGGAAACCGCGGCCGAAGAAATACGTTTTTGTGTACCGTCGGTAACGGCCCCCGGCCGTCGTTTCGACATCCGCGGAAAGCGTTTTAGATATATATAAACGGCCGTATTATTGTGAAACTAGTTACCGCGCGTAATACGCGAAAGTGACGATCGCGCCGTATCCGCGGTTGTTTTTTTTTTTTTTAGTTCGCGTCGTTACCCACCGGCGGCCGCCTATTATAGACTATTGTTTTCTTACGCCGCGACGACGTATACGGTCAAAAAAGATAGGGCGGTCGCGAAACGTACGCGCGTATAAAATATATCTACCGCTATTTCGATATCCGTACGCGATTGCGTACAATTGTTCGCTCTCGTGATTTTTCGAAAACTTACGTTCCCGTTATTATTCGTCTAAATGTATCGACGGACGTTTTTAAGTCGCGTTTAAGTGCGCGCTTATTAATCCATCATCACGCGACGGTTCCGCCGGGCCCTCAGTTACGCGACAACCGTACGTTCGTTCCTCGACGTTATTTGACTAATTGAATATTTGTTCGAAATATTTAAAAACGTTTTTGCGAAAAGTCGTCCGTGTCGCGCAGTGGCGTATTAACGGGGAAGCTTTTGGGAATAACCCCCCCCCCGCCGCGAAAATTTTTAAGAAAAATTAATTTCTCACGAAACGTATATTTTTAGTGGATAATAACGATCAACTAAAATATTTTTAAACTTCAATACAACGTGTTCGTTAAACATGAACAATCTAATAAAATTTATAACATGTCTCGTTACGTTAGGGTCATCCGATTGATTTATTTAAAAATTAACCCCCCCCCCCGGCACCGAAATTCAGATCTATG
>JAIPRN010001053.1:0-55774 GCA_025469175.1 Geopemphigus sp. TES_GeoC_2020
TAGTGTTATGGTAGTAAACGTAGGAATAAATAGAAACAGTAGTGGCAGTAGTAGTAGTAGTAGTAGTAGTAGTAGTAGTAGTAGTAGTAGTAGTAGTAGTAGTAGTAGTAGTAATAGTAGTAGTAGTAGTGTTATAGTAGTAAACGTAGAAATAAATAGAAACAGTAGTAGTAGTAGTAGTTATTGTTGTTAAAAGGAAATAAAGTGCCCGAACTAAGGAAAAATTAATTTCACCGCGTAATTATACGTATCCGACGGCCGTTTAACTGTTAAACCGATAATATTCGATATATTTTAATTCTAAACTCGTTTCGATGGCTAAGGGATTGTCGAATTCGTGGTCCCGCTTGATCGACTCGTAGTAGTTGTATCACGTAACACGAAACACGGCGATTGCTTTAGCTAAAACGGCAGAACTAAGTTAAAACCGTTAACTTTATACGGTCAATGTACTTACATTGAGTTCGATAATATTTGATTACGCTGTTTCGCGGTGACTTGAATGCGAGTTTTGTGTGAAAGATGCGCCGAATAAATTCCCTTCATTTTCCAGCATATTTTCGTTTCGATAATTAAAATTTTGGCCGCTGAAAAGGTAAACGGGTACGGGAAAATAATATTTAGAATTAGGTCGCCGTAGTAAACGTTATAAAAAAAAAAAAAAAACGTCGTACACAAAATGTAATAACCGATACGTTGGTACTTCATTAGAAAAAACAATTTCCAATTTTTTAATTTTTTAAAATTAAAAACGTAAAATTGCCGAGTGACGCGATACAGAGCGCTGTATATGTCAGTCCGTATAAAATATTCAAACGGCGCTAAATATTTCGTAGAATTATTTATAATAAATCGGTCGGTGCGTCCATTTTCTACAATTTAAAATACCAAAACCACTCGCCTCGGTATATTTTCACGAATAAAAGCGTATACGTTGTGGGCCGCGCTGTTATTAAATATTACCAATTTGCGAACATCAAAACCGAAGTACACTTCACGGTAAATTATATTTATAACGGTATAGAATGTAGTGCTGATAGTTTTTACTCCGTAAAAATAAATAAACGTTTAACCGCGTTTGTAATATAATAAGTAATACCTACGAAAAACTTAACGAAATATCAGTTTTTCTACAAACATAAATTCGACAAGCATTACTTTTATATTTCGTCCAAAATATACAATTTCCGTCAAATATTGACCGAAAATATTTCGAATATTACAATACGTGATTTGAATGGAAAAAAATGTTCTAAGCAAATTCGAATAAACTTACAGTGTAGCGTGCATGTATTTTTTCTTATCGCAAATTGACGTTTTGTTAGGTACGAATTTTCGAATAAAACATTGCATGTGCGTACAATCGCGATAATTCGCTTTATCCTAAAATACAAAATCGTCAACGCGATAAAACTTATTCTTAAAACATAATGACGCGGCGCTGGTTAAACCTGGACGCTAAAAATAAATCCCTATCGTTATTCACCGTCAACGGAGCCTTAAACTTATCAGATCGATAGCTTTATCTTTTCATTGACACGCGGAAACTTCAAAAGCCGATCATTAATCTCCGATCGAATAAAATATTTATTTTTTATGAAACTAAGTACAGAAATGTAATTAACGTACGTACGGAATAAATGACGTGCAGCTTCGAAACGTATCCGTATAAAATGTCGACGTAAAAATACCGACGTTATATTTTTACATCGTTCTTGCGTTCAAAACGTTCGTGGAAACATTTTGGCGTTTTACGGTTTCGTTTTATTAAACGTTTTAATATTTTAGCCGGCTATTATTACATTTTTTTTTTTGACGAATAATACGATTTCTATTATCCGAGAATTCTCTTCTATTAGAAAATTTAAATTTTCAAAACGTTCGCTTAATATATTATTAATGGGTCGTTGAATAATATAAATCGTAACGGTCGTACCAACGGTAAATTGAACAATTTGGATTCAGAAATAATCGTAAAAATTAAAATTATCCGTGAACGCCGCGCGTTCGGATACACCAACGCGCATAAAATTACTCCATTCGAAATAACGCAATAAGACCTCTCCGAGATTCATAAATCCCGGCAAATTAACGCCTGAACTTTTCAACTCGTTCCCAAGAAATCGTAAACATGTACGTGGCTCACTAAAAGTGAACATCTCGATTAACATCGTCAACAAGACTTATTAAACTTCGAGCAATTTTAGTAGTTTAGAAAGTGTGAAATTATCCCTTTATGATATACTGTAGCTAGTAGTTGAAAATGTATTCAAACTATGTTATCGCAAACGTGAGCACCGCTAACACGGTATATTAAACAGACGTTACGAAATCATACACAACGTTGAATGAATTAAATTTTCCGAAATTTCGCTCGGAATATTAGTACACCTCGTTGTTACACCGACATTTTGAAGCGTTCGGCGACTCCCGTGTTAAATACAAACCGCTGAGCACGATTAAATAATATTTGCCGAACGTACCGAAATGTGCGTCGGTTCGAAACGACACGTTCGTTCTTTCCAACAGTACGGGGCGACGCTACTTTTAATTTATCAATTAAACTTTGGATTTTCGTTTGCCGGCAAAAAAAAAAAACATCGCGTAGCTCGTAATTACATTCGCAACTAGATGATTCACTAGAGCAGAATACGAAACTAGAAGAACGACGCAATTCCGCGTATATCTTCGACGACAGCGTTTTTTTTTATTTACCAATTGGACGGTTCCGTTTTATACTCGTATTTAACGTACGGCGGAACACTTTAGTAGTTTTCCCGTAATTTTCCGCCTTACGCCGTACACTCGTCTAATTCCAAACCATCCTGAAACGGAAATCATTAACCCCCTTGAACTCTTTCCCCGTTTCTTCCCCCCCCATCCGTCCGTCCTTACGACAACGGGCATTGCCGAGTGTTATTTTGTCCCGACAACAATAATTACTTACAAAGCCGTTCACCCGAAACACGCGGCACGAAAAATAGGACCGAACGGTATTAGCCGGAGACGCGGAGACGACGAACGAGATGACGTCCAATTACCGTGGGGTGGGTGTGTGTGTGTGTGTGTGGCGTATATCCTATCAGCTGTGTATCCTACGCGTCCCTTCAGGAACCGTTCGTAATGCGCGGGCGCACGTATAATATGGTCCCGTCCGCGAAATCGCGTTAGGCCAGTTTTCGAAATATTTGAATTACGACCACCGGCTATCTCACTCGTGACGAGGGGGAAGGGATTACGTTTATATAACGGAGACGTATATATATATATATATAACCGCGCTAGCGACTGAAGAGTATCGGAAGCGAACGACGATCGGGCGATCCTTTCAAATACGAACGGAGACGGCACACACGTTCGTAGTTTATAGCCCGGAAACGTTCGTCCGTCGTTCGAATATCAATATATTATAAACTGTCGTCGCGCGACCGTGTAATTTCGTCGGGGCGAACGAGAACCGCGAAGACGCGGCGCCAAAAACTTCGAACGGATATTTGCGGCCCGATAGCGTTCGTCCGTAACTTAAAAATATCGCGCACGGCGTACGCAACGAGTATTCGGAACCCGCGCGACGAGTCGGCGAGTACGAAACGTCTAATTGTAACGGACGATGAAGGCGAACACGGAGGTAATTCGCGCCGAAAAGCAATCGCGGTTTATCGCCCGAATCCGACTGCAAAAACGAACCGACGCTATTGTATCCGAAAACGTGTAATTACTACCGTTCGAGATTCGTGTACAATTCGTATACACGTGTATATATATATATGTATTAGGGTTTGAACGTCGATATCATAAATCCATCGTCCACGATCGGTATCGATTCGACAATAGTTTCCAAACACGTATGCCGGTCGAACGTACGGAATACCCGAAGTTTCAACGCGCTCCATTAGCAAGTGTGTGACAAAGTGTGGCAACGGTACCGACCGTGTTTCCCGCCGGCCTAACGACCTATTGGCCGCGCGGATAACTCGAATTTAAAATTCGCCGTAAACGTTACGGGCAAAGAGACAACACTGGCGCCCGATATTTGTGCGAAACGAACGCGAAGAACTTTCGTGTATTTACGGTCGGCGAACCGCCACGGAAATTCGGGTAAACGATAATTACGTTAAGATCGAATCGTGCAGTATCGTCTTTCGAACCGAAAACGACGAATTGAACGGATCGAATTTATTCGTTCTTCGTTCTCGCGCGGAATTCGGACCTCGGCCCGTCGCACGCGCGTTCGTACGCGAATATATTTAGATATTATTAATTAGGCAGGAATGGCACGCGTACACAATCTGTACGACGAAAAGTAAATTTCTCGAATTCAACCGAAAGCGAATATTATTCGACGATGTTGTCGAACTAAGGCGACGTAAGTAAATATTTCCGTCGGTTTAACGAATAAATAAATCTCGACGATTTTTACGAACGGCCGGAACGGTTTCGTGATGGCGCGACGTTATTTCAATCGCCGGCGCCGGTGGTTAATTAATCGTCGCGTCGTCGCCGTGCTGTTGTTACCGTTTTTCACTAGAGCGGCGGAATCGAGACGCACGCGTGCTTGGTAAAACGAAGTGACCACCCGTCGAACGCCTTGCCGTAATCGATATCATATTAGCGCGCATATATCGGCGGGAGACGGACAGGCGACGGATGGTGCGCGGAATTTTAAATCACGCCAGCCCGGAATCCGTTTCGAAAGTCGGGGTTTGCGCGTTCGAACTTGGATGGAAATCAAATGTAAACACTAGTCAGGAACAGTTTAAACATGTAACCGTAATCTGTTGGTTAAACATTGTGTGTGTGTGTGTGTATCGTAAACAATATAAACACGAATGTAAACAAAAATACACCGGCGCCCAATATATATATATATATTTCGTAAATGTCGAATTAATACGAATATTTCGTTTAAATACGTAGAACGAATTTAGCCGTGCAACGAATTCCCGTTACTATTGTTCTCTTCAAACGCGTTAATTAAAACGCGGACGCGCGGATCCGTTTCCTCCGCGATCGTGTACATACCGTAAAATTACGCGGAAAACGAAACGCTAATTTACGTACGTAAGACGTCCGCCCAACGGCGATGCTCCGAATTTCGTCGTACGGACGTTTTCCGTTTCGTCGAACGAAAATAATATTTGTCCGCCGCGGCCGAGTTGAACCGCGATAGGAAAAAAACGACCCCGTCGGAGGGTCGAATTCGGTTTTACCTCCTCGCGTAATAACGCCAACCGTATTATTTACCGCCCCGCTCCAATTACGTTATTCAAACAATCCAATCGTCGGTGCGTATGACCCACGAATGGGTCGAATGGATAGTGGCGAACGTGTGAAACACGAACATAATCGTTTACGAACCGCGGTGGCTGATTTCCGTAAAGCCACTTCCAATTTTACTTTATAGTGTCCTTATTCGATATCGGTTTAAGGGATTTCACACACGCACACACTCGCACGACACCGACGATACCCTCCGTGATGGCGCGTAATGTTTTTTATCAGATTTCCCGCTCGAGGTTGTTTGCTCTAACGAATTGACGTACGAAAAAAAAAAAACAACACGTCTCCGTGCGAATATACCGCGGGTACACTATGGGAACGGCCATAAAAGGCGTACGGTTGAAAATATTGTTTCAAAGTCTTACGTTTCAATCCCATTTACCATATATACAATATTCAATCTGCGGTTTATTGTCCCGTAACCGAAACACGAAAAATTGCGCGAACAATTCGAAAAACGCGTGATTCGTGTAAAACAATATTTCGCGCTCGGTAACGAGTGTGTGTCCAATCAACAAGTCTGTGTCGTTGTTTCAGTCGGCCGATAATTCGATACCTCGTTTCAAAAATTGAATTACTTCGATTACTTGGATTACTAGTTAATTGACGATCGATAAACGAAAATGGTTCGTATCGCGGGAACAAACGATCCGGGCGGCGTTCATTTATCGCGATATCGATCAATTGTCCGACAATTTCGTCGTACCGCGTAACGACGTTAATAACGCGTTCCGATGTCTTTTCAACACAAAAATTGTACACGAAACGTCGTGCAATAACGAGTGCCGGTCGCAATATTTGTACGGTCGATCGTAAAAACGCCGAGAAGTTATTCATTAATTAAACGTGTTAATTAATTAACGAGAAATTAGTAAACCCGTAAAACTAAAGCTCCGGGCTAATTATATATATATGTCGCGCTAAAACGCGCCCATAGATTAATCGTTGTGATAGAATTAAGAGCGGAGGATTTGGCCCTGTGGTTCAAAATTAGCTAACGGAATTTCGGTTAAAAATGAACGCCGTAGGTCGCGAGATCACGAGCGAAGTGAAATAAACAATAATCCTTTTTAAGATCCAATAAAACCCGCGGGATTAAGATTGTTATAAATGACCTCTTACCATATTTATACCGGCAGTTCCCGAAAGGCTTCGGAGTCCGTATCGGAACTATATTTACGCCGTACACGCATACACGTAGCTAGTGCTCAACAATAATCCCCAGGGCGTCCAGGTAAAGCGCGGTTCGTTTCGAAATTAACCACGGAGAACATAGGAATAGACTTTTCGAATTCTATTCGCGTAAAGGTTTTTACTACGCGACCATAAAAGTTTTTATTATTGTTAAAGGTTTTCGCGAAATAATCTCGGGCTCGCGCGACGTCGGGCTTTTATTAGCGTTAATGTTATTACCCGTAAATTAATTCTACTAAGACTATAAATACGGAATAAAAAAGCGGTCGAGTGTCTAGGCTCGAAACGCTACAAATGGATCATTTCCGCCGACGAAATTTCGAAACGAAACAAAAACCGTTTTTACAATATTAACGGTTCTACGGTCCCGAAAAAATGTTAAAACGTTATCGGCGCCGGATGAATGTAATTCGGTAAAATTCAAACGCGAATTTCGTTTCCCCATAATATAAAACAACGTCGTGCGTATCGTATACATATTATAAAATTATGGGCGTAACGTGAATAAAGTAATCGACGATCGTGTTTTGTAATAATAAATACCGAAAAAGTTGTCTTGAACGTACCTTCGGCGGTAATATATTTAGTTTGATTTACGAACAAACGGAATGGACGTAAAAGTATCGAAATCGTGTTTCCGAAATAAACCTCGATAGTTGTTTGAAACGAAGGTTACACACCTATACTGGTAAGTACCCCGTCATTATTTTTGGCAACATTCGAACCGTAATTACCGTAAAAGTTCAGCGGTTGAATAACTTAAAAGAAATACAGGTTTCACAGTATTGAATATTACTATGAAACCTGTATTTCCTTTTAAGTGCCGTTACAAAAATGTATTATTAAGCGCTTGGAATTTAAATTATCGGGTGCAACATAACGGGCTAACGGTTATCGAGATAAACGATAGAAACGTTAAACGTTATTTTACACCGCTCTCGGTGTAATTTTTAATTAATTCCAAAAGAAAATTATCGATTCTAAACTCGTCTCCTTCAGAACGCCGCTCCGTCGTTTTATATGAAAATTAACGTCATAACTCCCGGCGAGTCGGGTCATCCGCGTATTTATACCCTACGCGTTGTTGTATTTACCGCGGCCAATTTCTATCGCGATCAATTACTTACGGCGTATGAAACGTTAGGTTCCCCGATATTTCGGGAACGAGCCCCGGGGACGCGACGCTTTTTATTCGAACGAATACGAGGAACACAACACCGTTGCACCGAACTTTGATCGACTTTTGAGGAATTCTTACGAAGAAACCGTGCTCGCCGTTTTCAATTACGAAAAAGAAACCCGCAGAATTGGACGCCGGCCGTTGCGATCGGTAACGAACACGAAACACGAAATCGGTCGTTTTATTCTAGAACTCGTTATTTACGTTATTCGACTAGGCGACGACAGTTTTAATATCGACCAATTTAAACTCTGTTACGATAAAAATCTATAGCGACAATACGTAGCGTCCGACGACGTTTATTCGTATTCCGTTCGGTAATTATAATTCTGTGTGTGTGTGTGTGTACAGCGAGTAAATGAAAGATTGAGCAAACGGGTGGATGAGAACGGTAAACTGGCCGTATTGGGTTGCGAAAATAGGACACGGTATGGCGAGGTGGGATTCTCTCACTTTTCGCGTCCGACAGTAAACGCCTTCGCTTGTCAAAATCACCGGGGAATGGTAGTACGCCATACATAGTCACTTACGCCCGTAAATAATACGCGCGCGCGTAGAAATCCTTTGGGTTCGTTACGAAATTCGCGTACACGGGACAAACCGGATTTCGAACCCTTGTTCCGGCCCTGTCCGTTACCTACCAACCTGCCGGCCGCCGTTATTGACAGCGAATTACGATATTATCCGTCGCGCGACCCGTTGTCGGGGACGTCCGCAACACGCGTTGGCGCTCGCGCCCCGCGTCGTCCCGCCCCCCCCCCCATCGACGGCTGGACTGTGTTGGACGTCCTAAACGGTTTTGGCAAAGTTAATCCCGGAACGTTTTAACGGCCGATTTAATTGGCGGCACGCGCGCGTAATTCGAACGCGTTGCCAACGACATCCGTCGTTCAACAAACCCGTAACGAGTATATATATTAAACGCACGATTTATCGCGACCGAATAATCCGATAAACAATCAGCTGTAGGGGCGGGGAGGACGGAAAAAAAACGACGATCCGAATCGTAATTATAACGCTAACGCGAGTTTTTCGAAATTCCGGGATTACGCGCGCGTCACGTTTATTTCCGTCACGTTCTAGGTTTACGTTTTTTCGAATCACCCGTGAACGTTGCTGTGTACGCGCGTAATCGCGTTGATCTCGGTCGCGTCACCGCCGCTCGTGTATGGACCGCCGGCGAATATGTCGCGCGATAGTTACGAATCAGGCCGACGACGCCGATTGTATATGGCGCGTGTCGCTTTTATTTTTTTTTTTTTTTACATATCGCGCGACCCGTCGAGATCCAAACGAACCGGGAACGTAGTTCGTTCGCCCGCCCCGCTTCTCGGTTTACCCGTATACCGCGTAACGAATCCGCCGTATTCCGAATGTGTGCCTCGAAGCGTATTCGATCGGCGGTAGCTTTTCCGCCATACTCGACGGCTCAATCTAATCGACGACCATAAATAAACCGCTTTAGTTCCGCCGATTTCATAAACGGCGCGTGTTAACGGGCTAACGTACCCGAATATTAGCTCCGGCTAATCGGTACGTTAAATCGAAGTGATCTAACCAAACTACACGCCCGAAAGTTTGAACGTTTCGCCGCATCGGTATTAACGTTAACGAACACGCGCGCTATTACGACGCTAATACAATTGTAAATCGTTTTTAATTTTCTTCCGACGGTTTACTAACGTAACGAATAGAGATAATAAACAACGGTTAAGCAGAAATATATTGAAATATATAGCGATCGATTCGCTGGCGACGGAAAAATAGTGATTTCGTAAAACACACAATTTTACACCGTACGTATATATACGAGACGCTTTATGGTTTAATTCGATTTGTAAATGTCGTAAATCATAACACTCGCATTATGAAGCCTCGTGCTGGGAATTTTAATATCGAATCTCAACTTGTATATTCGAATTATAGCCTTCCCGTACAGATAATCTAATTCGAATAATTATTTACAATCAACTTGTCAGTTTTGAGTAAAATAAACTTACAAATCCTATTAGTCGAATAATCCGTAAAATTTTCGAACCCGTACACGTAATTCAAATATTCATCCGGGTGGGTAACCTATAGCTTTCTATTCGGGTTATTTTATATTTCAAATTGTGTTTTAAACGACGGTAACGACGAGGCGGGTATTTCATAAATAGGTACAAATCTCATTCGCGGCGATATTCGTCCGTACGTTATACTAGGCTCTGGACACTGATAATGAATTAAAAATAAGAAATTAAATTAAAATACACGAGAAGTATAGGTAAATCTGATGAACGAATTCGCCATTTTTCTGGAGGAAAATCAGTATGACCATACCCACAAAAAAATATGTTTTTGTAAATAAGTATCACAGAATAGAGTAAATTTAAAAGGTTGACCGTTAAAATGTAAAATCACGGAATAGATAACTGATAAATATCGAAACAATATTATCGCGGAATATTATTGATATTATCAATAATAAGCGGCCATTTTTCCGGAGGGAAATAATAGCAACTTATTATCGATAACATTTAAGAATGTTCAGAGCCTGGTTATACGTAAATTACTAATAAAATGCCCGCGTCAATTATCGCGACGAAATCAGCAATGGCTAAAAATAATTCTGGTCGTAAGTAAAGTAAAACGTTTATATGGACAAACCGTGCACAACGGTTATTATTTTCAGGAAACCGTTGATAAATAAATTATACAAAGTTCGTAATCGTTCGTTAAATTCCGGATAACTTAAACTCGGACGCGAACAAACGATAATTTTTTTTTGAAAAATCTGAAAAACCCGTAATATTTTTGTCCATTCGACAAAAACGCTCAGTCGTTATACCGTAATTGATATAATTATTTCGCGTTTATATACATTTCCGATTTACACTAACGACGTATATGCTAAATTATATTAAACGAATAAATAAAATTACAAATATTATATAATTTCGATAACTGAAGTGT
Organism: Geopemphigus sp. TES_GeoC_2020; assembly: GCA_025469175.1. Classification (NCBI taxonomy): domain Eukaryota; kingdom Metazoa; phylum Arthropoda; class Insecta; order Hemiptera; family Aphididae; genus Geopemphigus; species Geopemphigus sp. TES_GeoC_2020. Next base: position 10,610 of record JAIPRN010001053.1, read on the forward strand.
TGGGAACGATGTGTATATAGGTTATATATTGATTGGTTAATGAAAATACGAGTATGTTTGCCCGTGTGGTATAACATTTCTTACGGTGGCTTTCTAAAGCCTTAAATAACTTGCTTTGCTTATAAGAATATTTTCTCGTTTATTTCTCGACGCCTGATTACACATAGTACCCAATTAGTCGAAACGCTCGAAATTAATTCAATATTTACGCGTATATTCGTATAATAAAATTAATATCTTTCGTTCTAAAACGATAATGATTTTGTTCGATCGACAAACATCCGAATGTATTTCGGTATTTCTGTTATCGAATAAAATTTGCGCGACTATCGATTGCGTATAAGAACAATACCAGTCGTCAATCGACAAAGACCAATATAATAAGGAACTTAAAAAAGATTCCGGTTATAATTAAAACATAGGCTATCGCGTATTTATGTTCGACGAGTCAGAATATAACGTTTCACCCGTTATAAATTATATTGTAAATAATAGGTTATTACATGAAACGTATAAAAAAATTATTTATACCATAACGTTGTATATAAAGTAATATATTAAATAAATTACGGAACGTTATAAAATACGAGTACGTACTTTTAAATCTGTTTTGGATTGTAATCTATATAGACAATTATAAAATGATCTACGTCTTGTCGTTAAATCATAAATGGTTTGTTTTTTAAATATTGTATTTCTACGTTTTTAATATACTTGCGGGTTATAATATAACGTCGTATTATCTTTACAAATATAAAAACGAGTTTTACGGTTCGTAATTTAAAACAAAACTATATTTAAATACGTATAGAAATTAATAATAGCCTCCTTCCGATTCCGTACACCCTATCTTAAAATCGATAAGGAATTACTACATTTATTATATATATATTACAATCCGGTTGGATAACGTAAGTCTCTCTTGAGATTACGTCATTATTTAATTTTGGTCGTAACGACGTGAAAATCCTAAAATCAATTTCCGCCGATATCACGAATAAGACGAAAATAAAAAAATAATTAACAACGCCTCACGTAATTATCGTTGTTTTACGCGTACGTAACGGGTCGAATCGACGTTTTCAAAAATAATACGATTTTAGTTAATTATGTCTTACGGGTCTACTTTTAAACAGCTTCTCAAACCGTTTGACTGCAAATGGCTATTATGTGTTTATGTCATCGGCATTGTTTGTAGATGTTGTCATATAACCGGAAAGGAGTATTTACCACTTAAAACTCACTAAGATTATAACGATAACATCGTACTATATATATATATATATATAGCAACTAAATCCCAATCCAAGTCCTACCAAACAAAGATTTAACGCCAAGACTCTCATCAAACTCTCGAGTGTACGTTATTATTAAAACAAATACTCCTAAGTGCAATTATTCCTTAAACTCACGAGCTAAAGTTTAGAGGATTAAACGTAATCGACGTATTTGTATCAAGATGCTATGATCTCTCTTCCTCCCACCCCTTCCACCCCCCCTCACACACACGCACACAAAAAACCAACCGACGACTACAACCGTGGGACGTAAAAGGGATTTTAGTGAATTTGAAATACGTAATGATCTTTATAACTAATGTAAAACGTATCCTAATCTTTAGATCCAAACTCGAATTTATATATTTTAAATAAAATTCTACTATCATAATGTTTAACGTCGAAGTACTTTTGAAAAAGGTAATAGCTGTTCCGTGCATAATTACTTATAAAGGCTACGTGCATTTACAATAGCAAAGTGCAACTCAGTGTTAAAAACTTCCAATGAAAAAGTGAAGGAGAAACCTTATATGTATAATGCATAGTTTCAAATATAAACCTGTCATTACTTCAAGATTAAACGTTTCAGCGCATACAATGAAAGCCACTCGACTTGTATGAGAGCCATTAGCAAAAAATGGATATTGAATGAATTCAAAGGTCACATTTTAATAGTGAAAAATACCCATAAAACAAAGATTTTATACTTTTTTTTAAGGAACTTTGTACGTTCACGTCATAGATATTAAGTAAGAACGTTTTAAACGAACACGATAATCCGAAGCGACAATAAGATGAATTAATTGTTTCTATTTTCAAATTTCTGAGAAAAAATTGTATTATTATTATCGTCGACAGTTTATCCGTAAACAATGGACAACACATTAAAGTGTTTCGAGTAAACTATAACGGTGAACAACTCATGTTTGATAATATTCGATTCGAATTGGTTTTATTTCTATGGAAATTCGCAAATACAATTTCGTATTTTTAATCGTCTTAATTTGCTCACTAATATATAAACATAGTTTTCCTAAATAATAACTTCCGTTTGTGATAACAAGTCTATGGAAAAAGTGTTTTCTTATTATTTTTAATTGTTGATATACGTCAACAAGACTATAAACAATTTAAGGATTATTATATAATCGTGGATTGAAACTTGGCGAGAAAAAATATTAAAAACAAAAATAATCTTAATTAAAAACTTTTATTGAATAATATTATTGTTATTAAAAAAATTATGAATTAACTGATATAACTTTATTCAAAATATATTATCATATTCGACATGACTAACTCATCAGTAAACATTTATCTTTGCAAGTTAATAGTTTTTCTGTTGAAAAACAAATTTAACGTTAACTTTAATAAAACTAGAAAAAAATCATACTGTCTATAATAAGAAAGGTCATTATTATATATCTGACGTATTCAAATAAAACTTAAACAATAACATTTTATGACACTATAAATCAAAATTGATTGAAATTTCTTACAAAACCTACGAAAAGAATATACAATATTTATTCTTTATATTAAAAACATATTACAAGACATTAGTATACTAAGAAAAATTATTTAAAAATATAATCGTTTTATATTAATAAATTACAATTCGTTCCTTGTTTTTAAAATAACGATAAATATTATTTTGTATTATATACGCGTATCGGATTAGTCGACGGTTTGTGTTTAAAACGTTTACAATCCTACAGAAAATATCATCACCGTAACGAATTAATATCTTACATATAATAGTCGTGTTCGAAAACAATTTATTGTGAAAATTATCGTCGAATTGATGCTTTGAGTAATATATATGGAAAAATGAAAAGTTGTTTAAAAATTCTTTATTATACAGTGTAGTATAATAATATAGTATTACAGTTAAATTGGAAAAATTATACTTACGTCATCGTTACGAAATAACTTCACGTAAATAACACATACCGGTTATGCGGAAAATTTCGACAAAATATATTTTTGGTAAACAACGATCTCGTTTCAATTAGTTATTTTTACCGTGCGGACGTAAACTAAGCAAATGTTTTTCATAAAATGGATAAAAATATCAAAATTAGTCAATATGTACATTATTTTTGCAAATATAAACGGTAAAACACGTTAAATAAATATTGCAATTAAACGCGAACGAATAACGTAATAATAAATAAATACGTTTTTTAAACGCTAAAATTATTAGTCGGAAATATTTTTTATTACTTAAAATAATAATAATAATAATAATATATTTTTATCTTCGTCAATTATCAAACAGATTAAAACTTTTATGTTTATAAAAAGTCAATTTTATTATTCAAGAGATGAAAATAAATGTGGTTACAACCGATCTCTTTGCAATTTAACCAAATAAAATGTGTACAAAATTAAAACTTTTAGATTTGTGATCCTTCGCGTACATAAGGGAAATGTCGGAAATTAAACGTTAGTTTTCAGGATAAAATCCTGGCGTTCGATTTGAATAGAAATCGTAAATCTATTAAGAATAATATTTAGCCGCGGGTGTATTGACGTATAAACCAAACGCTATATCAAAATATTGCAATAAGAACGGACCATTTTCATGTTTAGTCTAATTAAAAATATCGTTCGTGTAATACGTAACAACTAATATCTAAGCAATTTCCTTGTAATTCGTTTTTTTATGTTACGTTTACGAATGTATTAAGAAACCAACGAAAGAAAATTATATGTTACTATTTGGGATAAAAAATATTTGTAAACGTTTGACAATTATCATAAATATCGATCGATAATTATTATTCGAAGTTACGGGGGTTTATTTTTTTTTTTGTATTCACCGTGTGGTATGCCGAAATAGGGAAATAACAACGGAATCGTTATTATTTCGTAACTACGATAAACTAATAAATAACCTAAATATATACGTAGTTAATTGATAGTTTGGGTCGTAATAATTTCCATATTAGGCTAACCCCCAACCCGTATAAAAAAACAATCATACGAACTTATTGGCAAATTTACTTACTACGTATGTATACGATATACACGAACATAATTAAAAATAAATTAATATATTGGACACCGTGAATGTGTTACGAAATATAACAATTTTTATTTTCGCGAAATTCGCGAAACGAATAATGTGAACCGAATTTAACGTTTTAACGTTAATTAGCGATTTCGTCAAATTTAACATTATTATAGAGCACGACAAAGCTCGTTGAATATGGGAAATTAAATGTAACAATTTAATACTTAGAAATCGAAAAAGCTGTTCCAAATATAATTAACCGCGCAATATACGTACATACTCGTGAAACATGTAGTTCCGTTGAACATTATTATATACATTACGTTTTAATATTAATTATGTCTACTCCCGAACTAATAATATAGCGTTTATTTCACGGTATTAATTCAGTCGGTATTAAAAACGTCAATTATTAACGGTGTACCATTGGACGAGAAATTCAAACAATAATATTAAGTTCGTAACGTTTACCGTTTTGCAATACCTACTTCTACTATGTTCGCGTTTCGAAACTACAGCGAACGACGAACAATATTTAACACGTTTAATTATATTTAAAATATTACAGAAATGTATTCGCAACCTTATCTGAATAAATGTAAATTTCGAAATACGCATAAAATTTACCGAGTGAATATATTGGCTGATTTCTTCGCTTGGTATTGGACTGTTAAAAACCAATACAGCATTGAAGAACCTCTCACAAAGAGGTAACCAAGAAAGCGAGTAATTATTTTAAATTTATTAACAAAAAATTATGTGCACCCGAAAAGAAAATGTCGATTTTTTTTCTTCTTTATTATAACGAACAAGATTGGTGGAAATCACTTAACCCAATCAAATTTTATATAAAGGGAAAAACGGTCAAATTCGTATATTTGAAAACTCTATTACGACCACGAAATATTAATTTACAACAAAATCACGAAATTAGATTTCCTATAAAAACTGACGCGTTACGAACTGAATCTTTTTTCCGTTTTTCTACAATTACGAGAAAACTTAAAGGAAAATTCCGATATTATATCTTTAAATGTCGGAAAAAGTGCCAACGAATACAAATAAAATCATCACGCGACCTTTGCTTTATGTAGAATCTAACTTCGATATAAGTATATAAACGTAAAATTTATATCGAAAAACTATTCGAAAAATATTGATCCATTTATTACGTATTATATTTTTTTAGTTATTCGACGCTTTTATTATTATTATTTTTATTATTATTATGCGATAATTTAATTCGTTTTATTAATGTTTCGTTTGATAAAACGCCGCGAATGAAGGTGAAATCGACAATTATTCTCTGTCTCCGAAGCCTCAATACCGTATTTTTCAAAAAAAAAAAAAAAAACAAAAATTATATGACAACATTAATAACAATACCCAAACTTGTAAACCCTCGGGATCAAAAACAATATATCGGTATTTATTCCGCAAACTATTATTTTTCAAATTTTCGTACACTATTTATGTAGAAACAAAATTATAATTTTTATCGATATTTACTATTCGTACATACGTCGTTATTTTTCGAACATTTACTCCTTTTTATAAGCATAATATTTATTATTTTCTTAACGGAGCGTATGAATTTGTCCATACCCAATATTCAACGATAGATTTTAACATTATCCTACGTACATATCAATATGTTTATTCGCTTGAGATAGACCAAATTACGACTCGCCATATTGGAGCTGTATTAAATATAAAAAGCATTTACTATCGTTGTAGTTTATATAATATGATATTCGAGTCGTCGTGGAAATAAATAACGTCGCCGTTAAATCGTCACGTGTTATCGCGATCCCGACTTTCGACATTTATCGAGCGATTTTAAGCGAATTTACGTAAAATAATTTTCGTTAATTGTATAACGACGTTGCGTTCAATTTTAATTAAACGTCACGCGAACGTTCATAAGCGTTTTGTAAAGAATTTTCGAAATAATAAAACACTACGAAGCCAAACTGCGTTCGGCGTTCCCTCCCTGTGATCAGAATTTTAAATATAATTTCAATAAAATGTCATCGATCTAAATAAAAGTTTTTTTTTTTTTAAAAACAAAAAAGAGCCTCATTGTAATAAATGAATAATACATATTGTAACATTAAAATACGTGTATAATTAAAATATAAGGAACAATCGTTATTTCGGCTACATAGATATTCAGCCAAGCTGACAAATATATATATCGTTTCGTTGTGATAAATGGAAGGTTTCACTAAACCATTCCACTGTAGCGTTCTGTCTTTGAAAAACAAACTGGAATATATTATGCGCTTAATAAAAATAAAGTTTACGTTCGTACGTTTTCGTTAAAACGAAATTGTTTCAAAAAAAGAGGAAAACCGGTTAATTTTTCAAATAAGATGGTAAGAGTAATACTATCGATATATTGGTAACGAACTCGCGTGTTCCACGCTACGCGAATATATATTCAAATATATAAATCACGTCCCGTTTCGTTCTACGATAGGATTACCACGCCACAAACGGTTATTAAGTACGATTAAATCTGGAACCAACATTCTATCGAAGCGTTTAAAATGTCCTTCGCGTACGTAAAAAACGAACGTTGAAACACACGTTGGATTTAAAAGTCTCGTTTGGCGTCACGTAAAAACGTTTTTTTTCTTTAAATAAAATACGCGATATTTTAATGTTTAGCGAAGACGAAACGTACATTATTTTTGCTCGAAGTGTACGTAGCGCGTCCTCGTACTTGTACCTGCCGCTTAAAAGAAATTTCGAAAATCTGTAAATTGCGGGATTAAAGCGCGTTTTTGAACGATGTTGTTTTACGTTTATGTTGTACGTTTCTCATTAATTCGCCAATCTGAATCGGATTGGACGTATAATTGGTTACTCGATAACACGGTGGTGTTCGTACATTAGACCTAACCGGCCAGAGCGTCGTTATACGCTCCATTCCATAAAGTGGTACGCGTCCATAGTACCGAAATTACTATTAAAAACAAAAAGAAAGAAAACGCGGTGGCGTTTTAAAAAATTTTTAAAAACCTTACCCGGTGGCGAAATTATCCGAAAATCGTGACGAGAAGCGCCTCGAGCCCGGAAACGTCTTGTACGTGTGTGTGTAGACTTTTACGAAATTATAAACGCCGATGATGGCGAGCGAATAAAACCACCACGGCCGGTGCGGACGGACGCTAAACGGGTACGGATCACACGAGCACGTGATACTGACGGCGATCGAACAACCAACGGACGACGCGTATTTAACGTTATTCGGGAAACGTACGGTACGTACGACAGTATTCGCCGAGCGCGATACCGTTTATATAATTCACAACGCGCGACGCGAGTTCGGCGGTTACGGAAAATCCGAGAGTCGACGGCGCCGGGAATAGCGAAACGAACGACACGCGACCGCACACAACACTGAAAACGGTCCACGGGCTACCGCGTCGCCTTCAACCCCGCACGGAAAAATCCGACAGTGGTGCCAGCGGTTCCCCGGAAAATTACATTATTATTATTATTATTATTACTATATCTACGTACGTACGTGTATATGTATATATATGTGTGTATATATAATAAAGAAAAAACTAAATGGGAAAAAAATGTATCCACCCTATTAACACCTGTACTCGTAAAGTACGTAGAAAAGTGTATTATTATATTTTCGAGCCGATACAGACTGCTTCTATATATACTACATTATACTCGGGGAATTATAGTGTTTCTTTACGTGAAAAATAATTTCAACTTTTACGGTATTTTCGTATAGTTTTTTTAGCTTTACGAACTTTAAAAGCCGACCCATTGCGTTACGTCATCCTGCGATGTACGCGCGCGCGCGTGATATACATCGCCTAATGGGTTATTATTATATTTTATACGGCGTAAATAAAAATAACGCTCGCGCGTTTCCCTAATTGCGTCATAAACATATACGTTCGTCGTACGTATTAATAATATACTACGAACACTTTAAAAAATACTATCTCAACTATTTTCGGATTAAAACGACGCACGTACAAAATGAGGGTTAATTGTTCGCGTTGTCAATCGTTGCCCGCCATTTCAAAAACTATTATATAATTACGCGGCGTCAACGGAATAGACAAATACGTTCGCTTGAAATAATTTTCACAAACGTCGATCGTTGATTCATTTTCGACGTGCCGGATTCGTTATACGTACTTCGTAGTTAGCGTAATTGAACGCCGCGAATAATATACGCCTAATCATCGTTAATATTTACTATATCGGACACGTTTACTGCACCGAAGACCAACCCGTAAGGACATTCGTCAAATTACGCGGGTTTTAAAAATGTTTCCACAATTACCGTGTCCGGGGGAAACGAGAGGTTTTCGAATAATACACGCGGATGATGTCCAGATATGGACTGTTTCCGTTCGTTTATTATTGAGTAAATAAAAACGTTTTTAAAACAATTCGACGTTAAAAAAATATATCGCCGTTATTGTAATAACGGTACGGCGCCGCCGTTTCACTGTTTAATGAAAGGACAGAAAAATAATAACGCACCGTCCGGTTGTCTCCGTATACCGGTCGCTGCCAAACACGGACGTTTTACCTGTAGTGGGGACCCGCACCGCGCGGACGTAGTAGAATTGCCTACCCGGGTGGCCGTGCGACCGTCGGACAACTTTTTCCGACTAATTCGATTTATCTATCGAAAACAAAACGCGCGAACCGAACGCCGCCGTCCCGTGCCACGACCGGACGAATTCCTCAAAGCGCGTACGTCGTATTTTCGCCGGTAACACGTCGGACGACGACGGGTCCCCGTAAAGCGGGCCGACGGAATTTTCCTTCTCCTTACACTCGTCGAACCGAAAAACGTCTCGTACGCGTAACGCGTAATCGATCGTCCAAATCAGGGTTCCGTAACACGCGGTCCGCGTTTCGAGACGACGACTCGGTCGGTCACTTCGTGTGTACGCGTACCCCGCAATCGATACGGCGACGCGTGTTTAGAATTTCGTTACAGCGCCGATCTTGAATCGGTGGTACGTCCTAATCATCCGACCGGCGGTGCGGCGCAGAAACAAAGCCGACTATTATTCGCCCGTAATACTTTAAATACTTAATTTCGTGAAAGTTTCGATTCGATACGTCACAATCTAGGCATTTTTCCAACTTTACGTCAACATTACTGGGGATTTAAAAAAATTTCGAAATAAGTATACGACGTAGTTTCGCGTACGTACAATCCCGGCTGAACGCCGTCCGTGTTGTTATTTCGTCCTTTAAATGAAATGTAAACTAGACGGCTACCTACCCGTATTGATTATAAACATATAACACCGACGAATAATCCGTTTAGATGTTGGCGTTCGTAACTAGACGTAAATTCCTACGGAAAATGTTGAAATCAATCCGAATATGACTAAGTCACATTAAAGCGTATGTCGAAGTCCAATAAAACCCCCGATGTATTAACAGAAGTTGCTGTTTATCGTAGAGTTATTCGCGTTAAGGCGATCGGTTTTTTTTCTGCGGCACCGTCGCCAATTTTACGTTTTGTCGAATTATCGCGACAAAAATAACGTAATTCGGAAATCATACGATCCACGGAGCAACATTGTCCGGCACGAATAACGGCAAAGTATACCAGCGTCCGTCCACTAGTACCGATAGACGCGAAAAGACGATATTCCGAAACGTAATAGTATTTATAAGTTTAAAGGTCTTATTGTATAACGAATATCGTGTGTTCGCGTATGCGAGTAAAATGTATATTGTCGAAAAAAATTCGAAAATTTCGTAATAGTCGTTATTGTCCAGTGTTTCTCGTAATCGTGTATATATATATATACACCCGGTTACGATACTTTTTCTCTAAAATTATCGTTTAATGACGTAATGATACGATTAATTACTGAATTAGTGCGACGAAATACCGATCGCTGATTAACAACGACGACGATTTATAATAATTTGCCGTTGCGCGGTGTTTAATCGTCCGTAACGTCTAAATGAAAAATGACAATTTTTCTCGGTCCGTCACTATTCCAAAAAATATAGGAAAATGGTTACTAATATGGTTACATCAGTGACGTCGATCCAAAAAAAAAAATTAAATCTAAATAAAAAATATACAGCCGTATAAGACATCGGAAGACTTTTATTCGTATTACGTTTTTCTTCGTAGAGAAACGGTTTTCCATATTATTTCGATTTCTGTACTCCGAGAACAACTATTTTGAAAATTATCCGGCGACTGTCGGTCGAATCGTCGTATACATTACGCGCGCTTCGGTTTACACGAATAATACGTTTAAAACATGCGGCCGTCCGTTGTAGGCAACGAAGTATAAACTATGAACATCCGAGCCGGACATGATTATTATATATTGATTCGGGCGTACAAATATCGAAATTGATTATCCGTGTTTGTTAAATTGATTTTCGACGATGATGGATGGCGCATTTTCGCGACGTAATTTGCGAATTTCAAACGTCTTTAATTGCCAATTAACGTTAAAAATTGCCGGCGTCTCCGTTTTTTTGTCTATAACACCATTACCCATAGTCGTCTGTCCGTCTCTAACAACTCTCATTTCTGGATAAAAATTCTCGTTTTCGTAATAACGGTGTTGTTTTTTGCATTTTGTCGACAAAGTAATTTTTTCGGCAAACGCCGACGTTTGACAAACATAATTTGCAGTATTTATCGGACGTTAAAAAAATATTGCCAACAATAATTAATAAACGCGGAACGTGATACTTCGCGCAATTAAAAATCGAATAGGTTAACGCTAACCACGAGTCGCGACGAACTCGGTCGATTATTCGACGAAATTTTGCTATAACGACTATACCGCGGCTATAAATTATTTTTCATTTTGTTATAATTTTTCGGTAATTATTTACGTTTAAAATAAAAATTAACCGAGAAATTCGAAAAGTTATCTGTATAAAGTACCGTCTACGTGCGATTACACCGATTTTTCAATAGACGACACGAAAAACGTTTAGAATACTCTTTAATTTCATCCCTCCCATCTTCCGCCCCAAACACTACATAAAAAAAAAATGATTACATACGTAAAAATAACGTCTTTGTCAAATCGATTCAGTGAATCACTCGGTATAATGATTTTTAATACGAACGCGTTATATACATTGCGATCGTATATTTTTAGACTCTTCCTGTTTAAGAGAAAAAGCGCCATTATTCGATTCCTGGAAAACGTTGATCAGAATTGAAGTGCTCAAATCACATAGACGTGCGCTTTTACAGTTTTACACGACAAAATGTATTCGTTAATGAGAATTATTGTTGATATCCAACGATATAAATTATATCAAATTACGCTAACTTCAAATTGTTTCAATAAACGTCGTGGATAAATTTAAAATTTCGAATTAATTCTACTATTAATTTTTTAAAAAAATTATTTCTATGAGTATTTGTAATTTAAAGACGGGTAAATTATAAATAAATCTTTGAAATAATTTAAGCGTATTTCTTATGACATAAACCGTGCGATTAGTGAGGTTTTCGAATAATTTTGTCTTGTTTAATAACAAAATGTTAAGCATTATACGATGAAAAAAAGAAAGAAAGACGCCCTGAATATATGAAGTCATAGAAGTGAACGCATTTTTGTGACTTCGATAGTAGCATGCGTAAATCGAACACCACAATAATTACTTACCTAATTACTTAATGCTCTTTTCGGTACAGCTTTTACTGTCTAAAATATTAAACAGTTAATTGAATTAAACGCGGCTAATAAAATGTATCGCCCAACATTATTTTAAAAACAATCAGTTATAATCTTTCATAATTTATTGAAAGCGAAATGTACTTTAAATAACTTTCACAAACTTCGATCGCGAAATATACGCGCATTTTTAATATTTAATACGAATCATAAAAATGTAATACATTATTAAAATTGCGTAGTTTTCGACACATATTCGCGCAATCGTTTCGAAAATTTAAAAAAAATCGTTATAAACCAAAAATGTTAAAAACTAAAACTACCCAAATTTGGTCTTAAAAATAAAACGAGGAGTTCTTGTTTTATAAAATTTAATTTACTGCGCGTGCGTAATAAAAAGGGTTTTCGTTTTTTAAATTATGTATATTACGATAATATCCTCTGATTTAATACCCCGAATCAAATTCAAAGGGATCCGTCCAAAATAGTTCTTGTTATAATTACTGTCGAACACACTACAATAAGTACGACGCACTTTATAGAGGGTAAAAAGCGTAAAAAGTAAAAAGCGCGAATATAAAAAAATATTATAAATTATAAATATAAATACAAATATTATAAATTCGTACTTAGTTATACAACGATTAACGATTATTCCGAACATTTTTTAAATAAAATATGAAAATTTAATAGGGTACTTAAAAATGGTCGCTTATTTTATAAGGATCCGTTGACTTATTAATTTATTTATTAACATTATAATGTACGTAAATAACGTCGAAATTAAATTAACGATACCTTTTAAAAAACGGCAACACACTTATCGTATTACGTTATAAACAAATTTAACAAAGCGTGGCTTGATCATAATAATTCAATTTTGTTTATAACTGCGTAGAACACTGAACAAACAATATAAACATAATGTAAACTAATATTTATCTTCTAAACTCATACATTTCGTATAGAAACCACGAATTTAGAGCACTTGTAGAGGATATAATTTTGAGTTTTCGTACGTTGTTTTTTTTCTATTATTTATGAATATCAGCGTAACATGCAACATATAATGTATATTTTTGCTTCCCTTAAAATATAAAACATTTTAATCGCGTGAAATTTCAATTATAGGAGAACGATATTTAATAATTCGTTTCATATTTTAAAAAGTACGTATTTTATTAACATTTCCTTTGTAACTGAACGAACGTTTTTTTAGTAAAAATTACGAAAAACTCGTATATTCTTCTTCGATTTCTTCAGTAAAGCGTAAAACTATCCTTTATTATAATTGTTTTCTATCTCTGTACGAAATAAGTATTTCTCGGTTTCGATTTTCGAATCCGACGATTTATCATTCCTCTCGAACATAAAATCCGTCGATACTTTTCCAGATTTTCGTCGATCATTCAACGTTTAACCTTATAACCCTCAATCAAATATAACTCTTGCCTGATAATACAGCCCCGTTATTTATACCTACAATTAAATGCGGATACCTAGTTATAATATATACACGGTTATTACTTATTATTTTACAGTTAAGCTTTAATTATTACGTTAACGTCAATTATTAAACGATTAAACCCATATAAAATTCCACCGAAGACTATAAAATATTATACATTTTTTCGCTAGAAAGATTGAATTAAAAATATTCCTCGTAATTATTTTATAAGTTTTTAAAGTGTTTGCTAGTACATATATCTATATATATATTTATTTATTTATTTATTTATTTATTTATTTATTTATTTATTTATTTATTTATTTATGACGTGTAATATAACAGTTAATGGAATACGAGTTTTTTTCATTCTATAATGTACGGGAACGTTGTGAATATGTTTATACTAAATGATATATTATTTCCAATGAAAAGGACATAGGTCAAAAATAAATCGAGACTATTAACCACAATATAACGTTGTATTTAAATAATTGTCATTTATTCACCAATCAGTTTAACACACTGGCGCGCGTATTATATTATATGCCATTTTAAATTGGACACTTCCACATTCTATCGTGACAGACGTTTAGAGATGTGTCGTCGTATTAATATCGTCTAGTTTTCCGAATCACCGTCGTCGCGGTTTAGGTTTTTTTTTCTTAACGGATGGTCACGTTTTCCGTACGTCGGCCGGGCCGTAACGGATTTCCAACCGCTAGCCAGGCTCCACACCGGCCCCGGCATCCGTAAATAAGAGCCGGCTCGACGCTCTCGGTTAGACCGCTCTTCACTCAGTCCCGTCCAACACGGGACCGACCCTGTTCTGCTGAAATCAAACACCGCCGTTCGCGTGGACACCGAGTAAGGGCAGCCGTTCACCTAACCCTTCACCACGACAAAGTGAGTTCCACGAAGAGGCGTAACCTAACTTTGACAACAACTTTACCGGTGTAAAACCGGCAAGGAGGGTGAACACCGCGTTAACGTTACTTCCTCCCACCCGTCTATCGTCCGTTCGTAAATCGATAAAATATTGCGATACTTAAAAATTAGATTACGGAATAATAATGTCGCGATAAAACGAGAAAATGTACAAATAACAACTCGCGGTTCACGTCGATTACAATATCGAACGACAATTATATTATAATAATAATAATAATAATAATAATAATAAAAGGACGTAACGCGCTCAACCGATTGTTCCGTCAGTACGTCGCCGAGCAGTCACCGCTTCTCGCGTTCCGTGGCTTGTTTCACCGCGCCCCGAGGGCTCCGGTGGCCGACAATACGACTTCGTGGACCGTGTCAGCTCTAATTCGAGTCGCCGTTCCCTCGACTCCCGGCAGCGGAATATAAAACGATCCGATCGCCGGACGAATCGAAAATAATTTTTCTAATTTTACGCTATCACGGGGCCTTACAGTTTTTTTTTTTGGGGGGAGGGACGCGCGTTATCGGTAATAAAAAAAACGTTACCACGACGGTCGACGTATTTCGACGTACGCGGAAAATTGTAAAAACGTAACTACGTTTAACGATTACGCTGAAACTGCGTGAACGTACGTCGGGTATTCGTTTCTACCGTAGGAACGCGTAAATACGAATTTGTTCTACTCGTCGCCATATCGGATATCGCGGTTATCGCGTCTGTTTTCGTCAATTCTATTCGAAAAGCGTTACGCCGCTTGACGTAAACGATTCTCGGTTCCGAGTTGCGGCCGCGTTTTACCGCAATAACGAAATGTCGGACGAGCGTGGCGAATAAATCCTAACGGCGGAGGACAACGCGAACGTCGAGTACACCGCGCTGGTTTCGCGAAAATCGTCAACCGCCGGGCGATCGATTCAACCTCTAATCGCGGAGACGACCGCGAAATAAACGACGGCCAACACCGCATCTCCCCCCCATTCCAGAAAATGTTTAGGAAGAATTAATTGCTTACGAGACGTACATTTTCGGTCAATAATAACGAAAAACCGAAATATTTTTTAACTTCGATACGTAATATTACGACGTAACGCGTTAATTAAAAACGAATAACCCGTTAATGTTTACGTTTCGTTAGGGTCGTCGAAATTTATTTGTTTAAAAATTAAACTCCTCCCCCCCCAAAAAAAAAAGAAAAAAAATTCGGTTCTAAGTACGCCGCCACTGGAACACGGGCGAACGTTCGCGTACAACGCAAAAATCGCGCGTCATTAACGACGCCCGCGAACGTTGACGAAGATTGGCGCGCGCGCGCCTCTCGCGGTCGCCGCCCTCCACCCATCCCCCACACATAAAACCGCCGGAACACACGCCGTTCCCGTTGGTCAGACTGTCTGCGTCCGTCCGTTTTTGTCCGTTTTTCGCGCTACGGGCGTTATCGTTTATTATCACTTGGCAGCGTTCGTTCGCGATAAGACGTCGCGAAACTTGGCGTATTACGATCGATATAACCGAATCCGGCGCTGTTATTGTCGGCCATCGTCCACTTGCGTACACCGATACGTCGTCGTCGATCGAACAATATATATTTATATACACCGGCGGGCCTGTCGTGTCCGTAGCGAGTGCGAACCGTTATCAGGAGTATTCGTTCGGAAGAACGGCCATGTCGTTGGAAAAAGAGGACGGCGCCGTGGAGAAGCTGGTGGAACAGGCGCAAAAATCGGTGGACAACAACGGCGATAAGTACGACGAGCTGAACAAACTGGACGTGTCCGATCTGCACGCGGAACGGGCGTACGCGGGCATGGGCAAGGAGGAGCTGATGAAGTACGCCAACAGCCCGTTTTGGGTGCGACTGCGGTGGCTGTTGTTCGTCACGTTTTGGCTGTCGTGGTTCGCCATGATGTTCGGCGCCCTGTTCATCATATTCGTCACGCCCAAGTGTTACCCGTCGTCCAAACTGGAATGGTATCAAAAGAGTCCAGTGTACGTCGTGAACGCCGCTTCACTCGCCGGCCAAGACGGTACGTTATCGTCGACCGCGACCCGCGCAAAATACGACGGGCGGCGGTACATTAAATATTGCCAAATCGATTACGCAATATTTGAATAGATGTTCCTTTATTTATTTTTAATTCGATTACTATAACGTATAGTATATATATATACACGCGCGCAATTTATTTTTTTTTTTTGTTCGATACGTTTTATTTTTTATAAATGTTTATCGAACATAAAACCGTCGTAATTTATATATACGTACGCAATTTTTCTTTTTTTTTTTGTTCGGTACTTTTTACTCTTAATAAGCGTTTATCAAACACGAAACCGTCGTAATTTATATGTAGAAAATGTACGCCGTTGATAATCGAAATAATACGTCGTTCAATGTACAATTTCGATAAAGTAAAAATAGTATAGTAATCATTAGCGCACGGTTATACACTTATTAACACGAACAATTTTCATTGGCGAAGCGTGTAATTAAATCTACGAACGAAATTGTTTAACTTTTTCGAACGCAATTTTTTACCGAATCAAGATTACTCTGTTTTGACGACGAACCTCTCTTCTATGAATATCAAAATATTAATATTAGGGGATATCTTACGCGATCGTTTTTTTATTCGTTCTTATTGAAACGGATAACGCTTGCGTTATACATATATATTTTGAAAAAACGTAAACATAAAATGAACATCGATCTATCACTGTACTTTATAGGACACCACTGGTTTTTCTCTAATACGTCTATTCGTTACCAACCTTATTGTTATCGTTAAGTATAATTGTACTATATTACAATTATACTTATCCTTGACTGTGTTTGAATTTTAAAAAGTAGGTAAACATGTTATGATAAATTGTTAATATTAACGAACGCTGTTTAATGCGTATTAAATTATGTTATCAAATGTATTAATTTGTGTCTGTTTTATACTCAAGGCCTTGATGAAAAAATTGAATACATGCAACAATTGGGTGTTAAAAATATTGTCTTGTCGTCCGTCTTCGTCGCTGACAGAGATGAAGATGTTATAGATTTCATGAATGTAAACAGTTCTTTAGGCAATATAACGTTTATACAAGATCTTATTACTAAATTAAAAAACAAAGGTATATTTTATGTTTATATACTAAATTAGTTGTCATATTATTCATTTATTATGTTCCCATTTAGATATGAAAGTGATACTAAAATTAGTTCCTAATCATTCTTCAGTATCAAATCTATTGTTTGAACGATCAGTTTTAAAGGAAATATTTTACAAAGATTTTTATATTTGGAATCCTGGTTACAGCAACGATGGTATTCATCATTATCCCATAAACAATTGGGTAAGTATTAATTCTCGTTTATTGTTGTTAATATATCATATAGCGTATGTTAATTGTTGTTCTCTATTGATGCTGCTATAGTTGAATGTGAGTGGAAAATCTGCATGGAAATGGAATGCCCTGCGAAAAGAATTCTATCTTCACCAATTTTCTGAAGACGAACCAGACTTCAATTTCCGTAATAAAGAAGTTGTAAACTATTTTGAGGTAATTTTTTTTTACCTTATATTTAACTATACGGTTAATTTTCTCATTTTGTTATGATCATTTTCTTTTAGAAAGTATTCAAATTTTGGTTGGAGACTGGATTTGATGGGCTGTACTTAGATAAAGTCCAATATTTGTTTGAAGACAAGGACTTTAAAAACAACACAATTACTCCAACACAATCCTCTATAGCGACTAATATTTATAATTCTTATAGTCGCGAGGCTACATCTAATCTTCCAGAAACTTACAATTTATTATCACAATGGGGAAACTTACTAAGAAACAATTCTAAGCAAGTTACATAGTTTCCTAAAGAATAATATTTAAAATTATGATAATCTTATTGATAAAGCGAGTAAATTATACATATGAACTGGTTGATGCAATTGTTAGATTGACATTTTTAAAAAAAAAAACAATAGAATTTCAATATTTAACGTACTAATATTAATTGAACGAATTACAACTAAAGAAATAATAAACACGTACAACACTATAGTTATACAAATCTACAAACAACACAACTCTACACAGGGGCGTATTTTTAAACTTTTTTGGTAGAGTGGTGTCATAATTACATTATGACAACAACAATTATATTATTGACGTGTTTAAAATTTGAGATTTTCAAACATTCTATGAGGTGGAAACCCCTAACACCTCCCCCATAATTATGTCACTGACTACAAAATGCACAACACGACTTCAGACATTACACTAGGATGGCCACTACTCAAACACGCAATACTAATATATATTACGTACTATACTAACTACAATCGTAGAACAAATAATAAATAACCCTACACTTATATATGAATAAATATTTTTATCGAAATTATTAATATTTTTACAAAAATTTATTATATATATATATATTTAGCTACAATATCTTAAATCCCTTCAAAATTCATTACATTTTGTAATTATTTATTACAACGTTAAAACAATAAAAACGTTAATATTTCGTTTTTGATCCAAATTTTCAGGATATTGATCGTTAGTGACTTAGAAACAAAGGATATTAGTGGAGTAAGTTTGGTTCATAGTTCTGTAGCATTACCATCAGATTTTACTGGAGAACAATTGCTGAATGCAATCCTATCTCAAACAACCACATCATCATCTTCATGGCCTTCTTGGGAAGTTAGTATTAAATATTAATCAAGCTACAGAATTTATGTAATTTGTTATTATTGATTCTAGTGGGTATGTGCTGATAAACCAAAATGCTGGACTAGCGAAATGATCGATGCGTTTAATATTCTTGGTTCATTGTTGCCGGGTACACCTTTCATTAATGCTGATCCCAAACTCTTTCAAAATAATCTTATACCAAATATCACGTTCATTGAAAGAACGTTGACTGAATTGCGGTCAATGCCTACAATTGAATTTGGTTCGTTTAACGCCAAACTCTTAAACAATTACACGGTGTTTGCATTTGATAGGTAAAAATTGTGTTACGTGTATTATAAAACGAACGCATTTTTATGTCATTACGTTTTAAAATCATATTATTGCTTTTAGGGTAATGAGTGGTTCTGACAGCATTTTATTTGCCTGGAACTTGAGCAAAAATGTCACTGTTCTAAACCTAAGTTCATTCGATGGCGTTCCTGAAGAAGCAAATTTGGCACTTTGCACTCATTCAGCTTGTTCCAAACTTCCCCCCCTTAAGTAAGTTTTGATTAATAATTTCGAAAGGTATTTTATTAATATTAAAGATATTTATTTTAAAGAAAAAAATAATTTATTGACGCAAAAATCAAAAGTAATTGAGAAGCCCTATTAGTCAATTTCTTATTACGTTATACAATTTTATTGCCCACTATGAAAGCGGTACTTGAAATATTGGTTCTTGTTATTTCGTATTATAGAGGGGTTTTATAATTATATTTTATCGCTATATGTTTGTTATTAAAACGTTTCGGTTTTTGTATTGCTGACGAGATCAATACCCGCATTTACTGTCTTCCATCGACACTCAAAATATATAACGAAATAAAATTCTACAAAATTTATATGATGGCGACCCCGAGGTTTAAATTACAAAATAAACGTTTAAAATTATAACCGATTTTAAATATTAGAACAATATCTATTTTCCCATATTAGTTTCTTACTAAAATTTGTGGGATATACTTATTTTTATATATCGACTGTATATAAATAAAAAAAAACCGACAATATAGCATAAACTGCGTTCTTATTATTAAGTATGTGAACAAAATAATATAAACATATATTTATATATAACCATCGTTGTCAAAATAGTGATGTTATTTAACAGACATATGTTAATTTTGTTAAAAAACGACGTATTTATTTTACGCATGTATTACTCAAAAAGTCAAAATCGTAGTTAATAGTTTTTTTTTATTTATGACTACTCTGGTTATAGATTGTTTGAAAATTGTTCAAATGTAACACAATTCGTGTACAAAATAATAACTTATTGTTTCAGATCGAAAGTTGACAGCAACAAATTGAGTCTTTCTGCTGAATCTGCTGTGGTTTTAACATTTTAAACGCTTCTCAGTGTATGCATGCCAGTAATTTTATGTACAATATTTATTCGTAATCATGATACAAAATAATTTACTTTTCGTTTAAGCATTAATAATAACGATTATCTATAATGTTATTACCTGTAATCTCGCTAGTTATAATTTTCTTTGTCGTTAATAATTATCTTGTGTTATATCTATTAAAACATTTTACCATTTGATACCTATGTGTAATAACTATTTTATCATAATTGATATTAAAACTATTTAAACGTAACGCTGTTTATTATTATTATTTGTTTTTAATTTTAATGAACCATGTTTGTGATATTGAATTTTTAGATCGTCGAACGTTTTTCGTTTCTGTTAACCCAACAAATTAAACTCGATAACTGGAAATGTAGAGCCATCTGGTTGTGTTATGAATTCGTCGCCTAAGAATTTGCACAGCTCTAAGACACCGGCAAGATTTGTTACAAAAAAAAAAATGAATTGGGAGGTCTTACCACACCTTCCTCATCTACAGCTCAGACTTATTCAACTTTCTAATTGTCGTTTCTTGTTGTATCACTCAAAAATTGTTTACGCGGAAATGTTTTCTTTTTCCGGAATAACGAAAAAGTCGAAGAACAGACAAAAAGATTGTAGGCAAACCAGCCTGAAGAATTCTGTTTGCCAAATGAACAGTCTCGTCGATTGATGGGATAAATGTATTAGTGTGGAGGAAAATTACGTCGAAAAGTAAAAAACAGAAAATCGCGTAAATACATATAATAAAGGTTTTATAGCGATTAGTTCGTTTACTTGTCAAACATGGCTCGTGTAATATTCATCATAGACGCGTTGATACGTAGATAAATTCCAATGGTTCCGAACGTGAAAGAACCTAAACTCGATGGATAAGTGATGGTTGATTATAATATATTGTCTACGATTTTATTGTAACGTCGCAGTAGTCTGCCTCGGCATTTAACGGAAACAAAGAAGAAACTCGATCGGGATGAATTCCAATAAGGGAGGTGGCGATTGATTTAACTTTGCTGTACCAACATGGACGGTAGATTTATAAAATATTCTAGTCGACGTCGTCGTATATAAACCGCGGCGAACTCGCGAATTAATTTGTGTTACGAAAAACGGAATGTCCCTAGCCGCGATAGAATTATTTCGAGTTTAACGTCGAATTTTCGTCGCTCGAGTTACGTATTCTCGTCCGTGTGATTGACGATACTTTCGGGGTTTCGCCAACGAATTTAAAAACGAAAAAACTAATTTTCCGCTTTTACGGACCTTGGTTAATTTTTAACCAACTCTCGGAACGTTTAAAATGAATATCGAACATTCGCGCGCGCGCTGGCCCATTTTCGTCGTCAATAACGTTTTATTTAAAGCCGTAGGCGAGTCGTTTATTGCGTCGTTACGTACGAGTGTATATATATTGGACCGTAAAAGAAATGGGTATATTCGAACAAATAAACGTATTATCGTCGAATCGGTGTTAGGGGCCGTGTGGCTTGTACAGTTTTAAACGACGTCGTTTAGGCGCGCGGGTTGTTTTTGGTTTTTCGAGATCTCGAGCGTTCAATAACGTTCGAAAGAAAACACACGGCCCCCCCCCCCCCCGGGAAGACGACGACGACGACGACGTTTTCGTAACGGTACGCGAAAAATTACGACGTTAGCGTCTCGAAATAATGTTCGAATATTCGAAATACGCGCGACGGGCGGCCTACATTTGTCGGTGTTTCCCGGCGACGGTAAAAACGAACGCCCAAATACCGCGCCGTCCCGCTACTCCCGGATACGTTATTAAATATTTTCTATTTCGCGAATATACGTCGCGTCACCACGGAAATTGCGTATAATAACGGAGACGGTTACCGGTGTTGGCCAAATAACGCGTAATTATCGATCGGCGGATTACGAAACGCGCGCCGGTATTTCCCCTCCGGTCGTCGCGGACCGTAACGAAACGGCGCGGCGGACGAATTCCGATCCTTTAACGTCGATAAATTTGCGCGTCGTTATTGATCGATCGGGCGGCGCACGGATTTCCGTCGCTTCGGAAATGATATACGCGATCGGCGGTGCCGCGTTCCGTGATAAACGAAAGCAGTGGCGTACTGACTGGGGGGGGGCACTAGGATAACCTACAACCCGAAAATTTTTTACGAAAAATTCGTTGCCCGCCGGGCGTACGTATCTATTAAATCGTTAAAAACGAATAATCCGTTCAATAACGTGTCTCGTTTCGTTAGGGTCGTCCGTTTTATGTATTTAGAAATTGACCGGCCCCCTCCCCCCTCCGGGCCCGTAATTCGAATCCAAGTACGGCGCTGGACTTTTACCATTTACAGGATAGCGCCGGCGCGTCCGGACGACGATCACGAAATTCTCGGACCCACTGCCGTCGGACGTCCGGTGATCGGATTATCGGCCGACGCGTTGATAGGTTAACGACAATTGTACGCCGAGTAATAAAATATCGTACACGGTCCGTGTGGCGGGTAGACACCGCGCGGTCCGATTTTCGCGTTGTTCATAAAACGGTAACCATTCGCCACCGATTACCGTCGGACTTACGGCTACAAAATAGCGTGCACGCGTTTATTTGCCGTCCAACTATTTCGGCAACCACGTACGGACGCGCGATACATAGACGATCGCAACGATCTGCGGGTTACGCGTCTCGGGCACCGCCGTACAATAACGGCGAGGTGGTGGTTTTTTTTTTGGGGGGGGGATAACCTTCGAAAATTTTTAAGAGAAATTAATTTCTCGCGACACTACTTTTAGTCGATCTATTAAACGAAAAACTAAAATACTTTTAAACGAATAACCTATTCGTGTTTATAACGCGTCTTGTGTTTCGTTACGATTCGTCCGATTTATTTTATATAAAAATTAACCACCCGCGCCTCGGAAATTCGGGTCTAAGTACGCCACGGCGTCTCGGGTTACGGTTTTAACGCAATCGTAAGTACAGCGGCGTTGTCCGAACGAGTTGGGGACGGAGTGGGATGCGACTTGGAAATTAAACAACTTTCCGGGTACACCGAGTTCGAAAATAATTAACATTTCGCGGGACGAACGCCGCGGAATATTTTAATTAATTTCGGAATTATAAAGTAAACACGTTCGTCCCGGTAGTCTCCTCCCCCCACCGCTCGCCACACACAGACACAAACCGAACACGTACGTCGCCGGACACTATTTGTATATCCGATAAAGCGGACGAGAGGAAACTGGTTTTCGGCGAAAACGTACCTGCGGCCGTTTCGTATCGTGCGTGGCTGCTAATGTAACGGGCGACATAAACGGCGGATCCGCCGAATAAACGGAAACAGTATTGGCGGACGGGAGTTCGATAAGTGGACAACGACGAACGCTCGGGATTTTCGCCGATGCCCCCGGGTTCGGTTTTTGAAATCCCCCCCCACCAATGGCGGTTCTCTGCCGTTCGGGTCACCAGATCGCCGATTATTTATTCCCCCGGGGGGAATTCCAACGGGGACGGGGAACGTATTTCGGGCGAATGACTCCGGACCGTGCGTAATAATTCCGCCCTTATTCGGCGTATTATAATACGACGTCGCGTTAACGTTACCGGGGGGGGGAAGGGATTACGGTACGGTTCTGCGAGGATAATCGCGAACGGGACGCGCGCGCTCGTATCGTCGTCGATGTAATCGATAGTAATATTCGAGTTATTCGTCCCGCCCCCCCCCCGACGGATCCCGCAAATGTATACATGCGCGCGGTCGTCCGTTCCGTAGTGTATTCGGTAACTGGTTGGCCCGGCGATGATTTACGGGCACGTCGACGCACCGATAAACAAATACGTTCGGGCACAGTTCCGCCAACACGAACGTACCGGCGACGAGCCAAAGAAGAACGTATTTAACGGGAAAAAAATAATACGGTTGACCGCCGCGCGGCGAATGATTCGGTCATTAAACGGACGAAACGAACCCCGAAAACGAAATGCACGAAAACTAAGTGGGCGACTACGCGCGTGCTCCGGACGCCGTCAACACGGGGACTTACCATCCGAGATGGCCGCCAACTCTCACCCACACCCCGCGTGTCTGACTCGTTAGAACACCGGGGGGGGGGGGTTAGTGAAAACCCGTCGGCCCTTTATCGTGACGGTTCCCCGTCCCGGACCATGTAACCGAACCGACGGTCGCCTAGGACGGAGTTTACGAACGTTATTTTAGTTTTATTAAAACTCGTTCGTATGGGAGACGAACGAAACGTTTTAACCGGACGGGGTTAGTTCTCGTCGTTCGTTTCCAGTGGCGTACTACTAACGGGGAGGGGGGGGGAAGGCAGGATAATAATATCCCCGCCCCCTCCCCGAAAATTTTTAGGAAAAATTAGTTTTTTACGAGACGTATTAATTTTTAGCGGATAATAACGAAAAAGTGAAATATTTTTAAACTTCGACACGCGTTATAATATAACAACGTCGTGCCCGTTATAAACGAATAACGTGTCTCGTTCCGTTAGGGTCGTCCGATTTATTTATTCGAAAATTAACCACCCCCTCCCGGAATGCAGGTCTATGTACTGCGTGGCGTACACACGGGGCCGTACCGGTGACCTAATCGGTTTACAGCGTTCGTGTATAATAATGTATTGCGCGTAAACCCCCCCCCCCATCCATCCCGGACGTGTCCCGTTCATAAATTTCCACTAGGCGCGATATTTTTTCGTACAACGTGAGATTCGACACGCGGATTTTTCGTGTTTTTTTTTTTTTTTGTAAAGCAATTTCGATGACAAATTGTCAATATCGTTCGTAAATATACGCTCGTGTACCGGGTGTTTTACGAAATTTTTCGCAAAACTAGAAGGGGTCGTTTTTGGCAGTTAATAACGTAGAACGGTTCGAATAAATAATTACGGCGGTAAGGCGAGCGATAAATAAACGAACGAAAAAAAACCGCGTCGTCCCGGGCGCGGGCCCGAAATGGGCGAGAAACACACGGCGGGCGCGTTGGTGGTTGATTAAAAAAAAGAAAACGAGCGAACGAACGGATTCGCGGCGAAGATTATGTGGCGCGGCGCTAACAATGACAATATGGCTATATCGATTAATTCGAATAATAGAACGAACGTCGTCGTCGTCGTCGTCGTAAATTACGCAACACCGCCGGGTAAATAACGCGTCGGAACAACAATAATGAACGTACCCCGTGACTGCGCGTCACCGTTTGCGCGCGCACACCCGGGTGGCGG
Source organism: Geopemphigus sp. TES_GeoC_2020 (assembly GCA_025469175.1). NCBI lineage: Eukaryota > Metazoa > Arthropoda > Insecta > Hemiptera > Aphididae > Geopemphigus > Geopemphigus sp. TES_GeoC_2020. Next base: position 36,272 of record JAIPRN010001053.1, read on the forward strand.
CATGGGGGTTATTGTATTCGCGCGTTACAAACACTTGAATCGCGCTCGTCGAAGAATCGAAAAATATATAAGTTCGCGTAAAACGAATTCCGTTCGTAGTTCTGTGTATATACATAAACGAGTCGTCCCGAGTTCTTCCGACGGCGGGCACTAGCTAGACACGCGCGGGTTTTCAAATTATCTCGCGCGTGTTCGACGCCGGTTCCAATAATACGATTTCGACACGCGGACGACGCCTGGTAAAAAATCGACGAAATCGGTACGGCGGTTTTTCCTTTATCCCACGGCCATTAAATGTCGTGACGACGTCCCTGCGATCCGCGCGCTAAACGTACGCGGACGGAACCGTATTCGGACAATTGGAAACGGGAGGACGAAACAAAACGCGTTTTTCGCCGACGAAACGAACGGCCGTGACGATATTTCGCGTACACCGCGCGCGTCCTGACCCGGATTAATCCCTTTACGGTACGCGCGTAATACGTTCATGGAAGAGCTAGGTCGGTGGTTATTGATGATTCCGTTTGGAACCGAATGGAGCGAATGCCGATATCCGGTTACGACGTACGGGGGCGCCATCGAATCTCGTTTGGCGCGAGGGGCCTATTACGGCAATAATATTACCGATCGGGGTAAAAAATGCCGAGTGGAGCGTAAACGGCCGGCCACGGTGTCCTGTAAACATTCAAAAAGACGGGCGGCTGATAAAAAGGATTAAAGGTATTATCGGCGAGGGAGGTGTTTACTTTAACGAGTTATTACGTAGTTTATTTGTTCGGGATCGTGGATTCGAGAATTATTTAGGAACGTCGTGTTAATTAATTACCGAATCATTTACCCGGTCACGGTCTCGTCGATTCGCGAACGAATTTAAAAAGTGAAAGACGCGTAAGACTAACCGAGAAAAGGTCGGGAACGGTGAGTTTCGCTTACGGGAATTCGCCGACAATAAAAACGAGTCGAGACGCAGAAATCGTGGCGAAGAGAACAGCCCTGGGGATACGTCGGACTTTTGCTCATGTTCCGCTGAAGACGAGAGTGGTCTGTGGCCGTGAGGAGACAGACGTCATCCGGTGTTCTATCGATGGAACCGACTGTACCGACCGGGGGAATTTTCGTCTTTTATACCGGTGTTGTCCGGTCAAATTCTTGCGACGTATCGGCCGGTTCGTATTAAAAAATCGGCGTGTTTCGTTTTTGCGGTTCTTTAATACGTAACAATCGTTGTTCGTTGTTTTTCGATATTCGCCCGTTCGCTTAATACAGGACACGTGTGTTCGTTCGATTCGTGCCCGGTAGCGTGATATATTTTTTATATAGCCGCGTAATTATTGTAATTTTTTTTTTTATATAAACGGAACGCGTTTGTGGTTTTCGTGTGATCGCCACTTAGACAGTCAGCCTCTATTTCGCGCGCTACATATTATTATTATCGATATTTTATTAAAATACGGTCGGTATTCCGAGACGTTCAACCGTCGTTTTAACATTTATTCAAATATTAAAATACGTTATTTTCGACGGTTTACCATATAATTATGGTATTAGTTCTTACGGTTATGATATTCGTGGATATCGGTACAGTCCCGAGGAGACTTATGGACGTGTTGTAGCCCGTAACGTCGGCGAAATATAAATTGACCGGCACCGAACCAAGTGCCGTCCGCCGACGAGCGTGTACACGGCCGTGCGACGTGACGGTCGCTATCTACACGCTGGTCCACTGGGCGTGCGAAATATTTCGGAACGGTCGAACGGCGAATCGGTATTTAGGCGTGTGGACAGATTTACGAGCGCGCCTAACAGTTCGGACAACGGTACGACGGGCCCGTAGTAGGTACGAAAAACGAGGCCGTGAAGCCGCCGAGGATGTTCCCGAAGACCCCACACGGTCCGACCTACGATAAGAAGACGGCGTATCCGTCCGGCGAGTTTTCAATTTTTCCGCGGACACGTGCGACCGTGGATCGTTCACCGGCGAAATCGTTTCTAAGCATTTATAAATAACGCGAGTTATTCGATAGCGACCGATCCATTATTTTCGGTTTTTTTTGCGTAAACACGGTGTCCGAAAATAGTGGCCCGGCGGTACGTACGTTACGTTTACTCCCGGCGTTTCGTTCTTCGTAAGCGAATCGTTTCAACGTGGAAACGGACTTGACACGTTCGGTTGTTCGATTCGCGCGCAGCTCGTTATCGCCGTTCCACGTAATCGAATTATATAACCCGTCATGGTTATAACCGTTATATTAGCGCCCTCGTGCGTCTACCTTCGACGTTGTGGTATTTGGCGGACCGTATTCAATTATCGTTTCGACGCAAAACGCGAGATTTCGAACGGCGTGATGGGCCCCGGAACGAAACGTAAATAAACAAATTAGGTTCGAAGGGATTTTGTTTTCGTGTGGAGGGAGTTCGATAAAAATTCGCGGAAACGTAACGCTTAACGTCTATTCAGTCTGGATACAGTGTGTGTGTGTGTGTGTGTGTGTGTGTGTGTGTGTGTGCGCGCGACTGTCGTTATAGCGCGAAATTAAAAACTTAAAGTCGATGGCTTTTCATAAAAAGTACGATTTTATACGATTACGAGGGTCGCATGTACCCGTGTTTGAAATAAAAACGCGTTTAAATACAATTTTTTCTTTTTAATTTTTCTATATAATCGCCTTCTGGCTCTATACACTTTATCCAACGATATTCTTTAGCCCGTCCAAAAACTATACATTCCGTTAAACCCTTTAAAATAGGCCCGTGTTTCGGCGGTGATTTCCTCGTTGGACGTGAACCGCTTTCCACCGAGCCATTTCGTTTCTAACAGACGGCGTACAATTATTCCTTCGCGTTTATTTCCGTCCGAAAAAAGGAAATCTAATTACGGACCGTTCGTTTTCCGTATTGAAAAAAAAAAATAGCGCAAATTTTCGCCGACTTTTCGAAGTTGTTCGAACAAAATACACGACAAAAGCGTTCGAAATCGTATCGAACACGCGCTTAGCGAACGACGGCGTTGACGTTTCGTGTCAGTGACGCCAACTGTTGTTAAAATCGGGTACTTACATAGCCCTACTCATATACGGATTATTGTTGGTAACCGCGGAAACGAACGATCATCAACGGCGACGAATCGATCAAATAATTAGCGCCTCGGGTCGAACAACCTAACCGACGATTACCGTAAGAACCGTCGACTTCTTATTATACGACGAACCCGACAATAACGTGCGACCGTTCGAGTTATATACAGCGATGTTCTTGTAAAGCGGCTAGTCGAGTAGACGATTCGCGCAACATTTACCGGTAACGTTCGAATAAATTCGTCGTTTTTCAACACGTTCTCGTTCCATTTTCGTTTCATTCGTTCCCAATCATTCGGAACGTCCGCGAAACGGGCGTTCTCCGTCGGTGCCAAGCCCTCGTACGCTTTCGTAAATTTGACAACACCGAATCGGTAACGCCGACGACTAGTGTGTAACGTCACAATTGGTCGCGACGACTTCGTCTAACGATTTTTATGTAGAAAATTTTCGTTTATTTTAATCGACCATTTCGGCGTATGGTACGATCACGCGTACGCGTTTCGTTGACGAAATATCGTTTCGTTCGTTTAGCCATTTCGATCGAAATCGACCGTGGCTTAAACTCAAGCTTAGCCGGAATATCGGAAACGTCGTTCGACGACCACGTAGAGGATCCGTCGGATAGTAATTACGTACCGGGCGGTGGAAATAATCGTTTTTACGAAACTACACGAATTAACCGCCGATTGTACGAAGAGAATAAATTCGCGTTTACGCGCACGAAAAATGCGAAAAACGCCTAGTTGGAGGCGTACGAAGTGAAAATCGTAACGTACAGCGCTGAATATTTGTAATTTCGTACGCTTTCGCGAAATCTGTACACGAACCATATATCCGAGCAACGCCGGGGCTCGTGTTTCGGATCGCGTAACCGTAATTAACGTTGAACGCGTAACGCGCGGGATTTGGCGACTTAGAAAATGACGGCCGTTTTCGGGCCGACGGGTACGAACAAACGGCAATTAAAACTATCGGTTTGTCTCCCGCTCCACGCATTTAACAACGTGGCGTGTTCCCGTTAAGCTTTACGTCAACTTTAAACTTCGGTTTCGGCCGCGATTTTAAATCTTTCGGGAGTTTTACTCGACGAACCGTTATTATTTTAATTGGTTCGTCCGTTGTACATACTTAGAGAGTGGTTTCGAAATAAAAAAAAAAAAAAAACGAACACGTCCCCGTATACGAATAAATACGAAGGCGGGCCGTTAATTTCGGGAAAAACGCGGAAACTAAGCCGCCGTAAGTACCGTACGAAATTGATGTAACGAACGAACGAAAACAACGCGATTCGTACACGTAGTAATGTTTCCTAGGCGAACGTTCGCTTTCGTCGATTTACGAAACGGCGCGCGTTTACTATTCACGTAATACCGAACGTACGTGCGAGCGCCGATGTAAACGCGGTAACGCGATCGGAGCCGTAAAATAATAAACGACCAGAAACGCCGGATTGAGTCGATTAAATAAAGGGAAACTGAAAAAGTTGTCGAACGCGTGTTGTAATAATTCACGACGCCGCGAACATATTTCGATACAAGTTATCGGGTAATATAAATTTAGGAGCGTTCGTGTTTATTATTTATCGTTTTTCGTCGGTCGCGTTTACTATTCAAACGCCGCTCGCGAATACGGCCGAGCAATTCGAATAGAGAGATCCCGCGGCGTTTCGACGTTAGCGTGTTTATAGATTGTGTCTCCGCCGCGCCATTGCGGCGCACGCGACTCGTTCGGGCAACATTATTTTCCCGGCGAAGCCGTGTGGCGTTTATGTTTTTACGGTTCCCCCCTCTCTCTCTCTCACTCCCCCGTCTAGAACCCTTCTATCCCCACCATCCATTCGCCACCGTTACCGGACGAATTACGCATAAATAATACATACCGACGGGTTCGTTAAGGGATCCAAGGACGGGATTGAACGTGTAATAAACCCGCGAAAAGAATAAATTCGAAAAGCGTGTATTCGTATATTGTATTTGACGTCCGACGGTGGTCCACGTACAGCGGTCTCCGTGCCCCCTCCGCCATCGTCACCACCGACCGTCGCAACCACCTACCGCGCGGAAGACGAGCCCGAGAGGTCGTTAAAAACGCGTTCGCGTTTACCGGGCCGACGGAAGAATGATCACGCGTTAGAACGGCGCGCGCGTGACGTATTAGAAAATATTGTACCGCGTAATCCGAGTAGAATAGTATCTCTGCCCGGGATCCGTGTTTCGTGTCCGGATTCGCGTATTGTTCGCCAGACGTTTTTCGACGAAACGTTCGGAAAAAATCGACGGAAAACGTTAACGACAAATTTTTCGCCATTTGTTTTTTCGTAATATATATATATATATATATGGTTTACGAGTGTAAGGCGCTGGACCACTCGTATACAATTTCTATAGACTATTGCGTACGACTGTAGATGTCGCGTCTTTCGTCCAGTCAATAACGGCGTAACATTTTTTATACGCCTGTTTGATGGTTACTGGAATTTCGTGCCGCGCGTATTAATAAAAAAAAAAAAAAAAAAAAAAACGAAATGGCGCCGCTGATAAAAGCGTAAAACTATTTTTTATACAGAAAAAAACTAAACTACAAATAATCACTGTACACCGTTATGTGTAAATGTAGTCTTGTGTATTATCAACTTAGTATTATAATCATTTTATACTCGTTGATTTGAAAAGAGTTTCGACAGACGATATTTACCTATGCACTCGTACAAACGTATTGAATTTCTGTTAAAATATAACGGCGCTTAATAAATTCTATACGTTTTGATAAACACTTAACATTTATCTCTGTCTTCTTGTTTCACATAAAAAAAATTATTTAACACACACGCCTAAAATAAATTGTTGACTCCGTAAATATATTTTTTTTCGATAACGGGCAATTAATAAAAAAACATTCGATAATCTGCTAATACCCGTGCACTCTATAGCGTTTGTACAACAGTAATCGGATATTCAACGTTACCATTAATAAATTATTACAAAACGTCGAAACATATTGTTCGGAAACAATTTTTAAATTATACCGATAATTCAGTACGCCGGTAAAAGAACGGTTTTAACCTAATCTACTGTAATAAAAGGATAAACGCCGGTTGAATTTATAATACTTTAGGGGTATTACGCGGTATGTGTACACACGTTCCGTGTTTCGTACCTGGACGGAGTGCGTTTTACGTTGAACACATAGACTCGCGTGATTTCGCGCGAGCGCTAAATCTCGGCGACGACAAAAACGTTCGTTTAGTGGGCAAATTGAGAGCGCGTTCCGTCTAAGACCGTGTAATTAATCTGGGCAGACTACACGGAACACGCGTAACGCGCTTGTACGCGATTTTCGAACAACAATAGGCATGTCTGAATTCCGATTATCGTTACGACAACGTGAAATGTCCGACGTGAATACGTCACGCTTTTTCACGCGTACCGATTGCAAGAGATGCGTTCGCCCAAGTGCGTTACCTACTGCACGTAACCGTCGTTTATACGACAATAACGATTTTTATTTCGGGAACCTTCCTAATTACGAGTTGTCAATTAGACCGGCCGATAAAACGTTAATTTATTCGTCGTCCAATACGTGACGACTGATTTTTATTATTATTACTGTTTTACTATATTACGAAACATAATACCAATCTATATACGTATATTAGTTAAAAAAATTCCGATTATGAAATTCCTAATAAATGGAAAACAAAGCGTTTTTTATTGACGAAACCATCCGCCGTATTTGGAACCTTCGACAAGTTACGCGAACGGCGCACATTTCGAACACAGAATAAATAGTAATTATTTCGTCAACGACCGACAACGTTTGAATCAAAACACAATTTCAATTTACTTTTCGCGTTCGTTCCAATTGCATATCGTTTTCGACTACGATATACTCGATTATTATCGCCGTACAACATGTAAATAATTCGTGACGAATACCTTTTATTTCGGCGTGGACGCTAAATTTTTCGAACACAATATTCGGGTACATGGGTACAATTTTGAACTGTCGTGCGCGTATTAAAACGAAACGCGCTACGTGCCGTTTATTGTTTTAATAATTTACTCCGAGTAACTACGGTCGTTTTTCATAAATCCGTCTAAACTTCCCCCGAACGTTTTCTACTACACATAACGTATAACTAAATATTACTAACATTTCGTTTCCAATCGTTTTATCGGTTCTTCGATTTTTCACGAATTGTGCGCGTATACTTTACATTGTTTGAAGTACAGTGCGCTAACAAGGTTCCGGTGATCGCGGTGGCCGCGCGAAAAGCGACATCGTTGACGCCGGAAGTTTACGTTTCAAAGCGCTCGAAACTACTTGGTTCCTCGGCCATGTTTCGATCGCGGCGATTCGAACGTTTACGGCGCTACCGTGCCCGTCTATTTTCGCGTTCAAAAATGTCGCTCGGTCGCGGTCGTTGACGTTTTCAAACGAAAATGTGGCCAGCGCGCCAACGTCTCGGATGTCGTTTTGACGTGTATTCGAATCAGCGTATCTCATAACAAGAAAACGCCGCGACTAAGAACGTTTGTTTTGTCGTCCGGTTGAGCTTTTGCGCTCTACCCGTATTTCGTTAGTGCGCGAATGTTCGACGTAACGGTATTCGTAGGGTTGTCGAAACGGTCGTCGAGAAAATTCGTTTTCGAAATCGGCCGTTCCACCGCCTCGCCCTGTACGCACACGTACACACGTATGCGTCGTACACACACGTGTAAACAAACGCGTAAAAGTTACACGAAAATCTATTAATCCGACACGAATATTTTAGCGTACACATAAACACCGAACCGGACTCGAGCACAATGTGTAATTGGACCAGACGTTTAGCGCTCCGTTTAAAATGCGTTTGGTCGGTCCGGCCTTGTCCGTGACCACGAGATCTATTTATATACAGGGGGGGGAGGGTGAACGTATCCACCGACAGCGGTTTCGTGTCACGGAACGCCCCCCTCGAACGACGCGGGTAAGTGGCGCGCGAAATGGACCAAAACTGACCAACGATATCCCTCCCCCCCGACCACCCACCACCACCACCACCACCACCACCAACAACCGTTCGACGATTCAGCTACTAGCGTACGATTCAAATGTGTCGTGTCGCCGCGCACTAACGGACGTGAACCATACCGTTCGCGTTTATCCGCGACGGACTCTCTTCCCATATTCATCGCGGACGAGTCGAATTTATCAACTCGCTTAACCCGTACGTTGGCTGTTATCCGGTTTTACCGATCGATCGGAATATGTAAATATTTTCGACCGTGTAATACGCAATTATGTTTCGTCGTGTACAGCGGGACGGGCCGTAATTGGTTTGTTGCCAAGATCACGAACCGGCGGCGGGTGCGCGCGGCCGCCAGTCGCGGCGATGCCTCTATAAGGCGCGTACCACCCGAACGTTACGCGACATATTTGCATAAATAGCGGGCGACGAACGCGTAATAACAACGTGGACACCGTGTAAAAAGGGATCGATAACCGTTGGGCTAGGAGGCACGGACCGGCGTACACACGGACGGATACGTTCGAATCACCGGTGCGCCGCCCGGCCCGTATTCGAACAGCACGGCGACATTCGCCGGTGTTGGTCGCGTCCGTTATTACCAGGACGGCGCGTGAAACGAGTTCGACGCGGTCCGCGGCGGAACGCGAATTCAATACATACGGCGCGCTAAGTATATTCGTAACGTACGTATTATACGTACGGTCGTAACGGAATTGTAATCGAGTCGTTCTGAGTCGCGTCGCGGCTCGACCGTTGTGCACGTAGCTAATTGCCGTAAACGTTTCGTCATCGGCGGGTACGGTAATTTAATTGATCGCGAACGAACACGCGTTTCGAGAAACGGAAAACGACGCGCTAGTAAATAACGACGACGGGAACCGAATAATTCCGATATTTTAAGGCCGACATTCCGACCACTACCTTCGACACGCACTTCCGATCTGCAGCGGTCGATTGAATTAACGACTTTTTTTTAACACTCTACCCGCGTAGCCCGCCCGGTGGCTACGATTCGTGAAATATTTCGCGTCCACTTTATTACGGTACTCACGCGTGAGCCGCCGAATCGTTTGTCTTAATATTCGCGCTTCCGTCGTTACGTTTTTCGAGTGTGTGTGTGTGTTGTGGGGAGGCAACGAACGTCGTCCCTAACTACAGTTTATAACGTCGGTCGCGTTAACGGCGTTTAATAATCCGGAATAGGAGCGAAATGCGTTTTCTATCGGGTAACATATTGACTGTTAACAAAAACACAAAAACGACGAGACGTGTCGCTTAGAAAAAATCGCCTTAACGTGCCAGCCACTCGTTTGCTGTATTACGTATATTTCGCGAAATTACGCGAATTTCGTTCGCCGTATTTTCGTTAAAGATCGTTTAGGTTTCTGTACGATGAACGCTTACGCGAACGATAATTCGATCGTTATTAAACGATCGATAACGTAATTGCCGAAAAGGATTTTCTGTCCGTACACAACCAAGGATGATGGTCTCTACAGAACGAATCGGTCGCCGATTTTCTTTTTCTTTTTCGTGTTACATACGTGACTAATCTGTGACCTCAGCGCGCCGGCCGCGCGCGTTTGGTACCGTGACCAGCTTTCGTCGTTATTTATTGTAATGTAAACTGCCGATTCGCGTAAACGAGATTTTGTTGGGTCCTCCGCAACGGTGTTGGTTAACGCCCGAAATATCGGGAACGGCAGCGGTCGCGCCACGGACATAATTGATTCGTTTCCGCCGTGGCCGCCCTACCGGTCCACGGAATTACGGGAAATTAAGATTTTTCGAATCTCCGTAGTCTCGCGTGTATATAAATAGTATACCGCGGGGAAGGGGTACAACATTATCGCGGTGTGTTCGACCGTAGAACGGAAAAGAGGGGGAGGGGGAGAAATGTCGTCGTCCTAAATAGTCAGCTCGTCGTTGTAGCGCCGTTTTTACAGTTTTACGCGCAGAACGTGGGCCGTGTAATTTCACGGGCGCGAAATGACGTTTGAGGCGAGGGGAAATGTGATAAAACTAAACACGACAGACACGCCGGGACGATAATTGCGCGGGTTCTTTTTTCCCGCGCCCCCGATTACAAATTAATATACACGCGCGCGTTACCCGTCCCGTTTGCCCGGGTATTGTATATTCAGGTGTGCGCGCGCGCGTATCCACGGCGGGCATTAGCGTGTACGTAATTCTAAACGCGACGGCCGCGGTGATGGTGGCGGCTGTGGTGGTGGCGGCGGTGGTGGTGGTTTACACTGAAATGGCGACGTACGTGCACGACCGTGTAGCCGTGTACCGCGTACGCGCGCACAATTATTCCTTAATTGGACGTCTGGAAACGAGTTTTCGAATGAGTTCCCCGGGGTGGAGGGGAAACGCGGCGCGAAAAAAAATGTCAATCGCGACGCGCGCGTTTTCGCGTCCTCACGTCCAGGAGGGGGGCGAGAAAAACTAGTTTACCCCGTTCGGGTCCGTAAAACGAGATATTCTTTACGCGATCCACCAAGCTCGTTTCCGTCGCGAATTACACGATCCAACGGCGCGGGACGGCCGTATATGTGTACGACGGCGGGTGGTTGTGGCTAGAAGAGCTCTGGCCGCCCCGAAATTTCGGAACGACTCTTTTTAAACGTGTACGGTTTAAAACCGACAATGGTCGTGTTGGGTTTTTCGTTCGACGTTACCGAAATGCCGATAGCGGATTCCATTTTGAACGTCGCGAAAACGGTAAAGGTCACGATTTCGAATAACTTATATTATTTACGCTAATTTCCTGAATCTCGTTTCGAAATAACTCCACCACACTCGTTCGACGTCACGCCTCTTCCGTCCATCCACCCCCCCCCCCGCTGCAAAACAAAACACCCGTCTAAATAACGGTCCGGACTCATATAGCACGTCGTGATGGAATTCGCCCGGGGGCAGACGGTTTTCGCGCGTACGGTAGATAAACGGCGGCTGACCGAACATATCGTATCGAGCGACGACCCCCCCCCCACACACACACATACACACATATACGTAACGACAACGGTTATTGGGTTTCTACCGGCGATTGTAAACCGGTGTGGAACGTCGCGTACGTGATATTCGATTAGTAAACACTGTACCGGCCGTTCAAACGGGCGGCCGCCGAAAAACGATCGTAAGCCGACGGTTTTTGTCGTTTCGCTAAATACGTATCACACGCTCGGCGTCCGGATTAAAGGCACGTATTAATATCCACGGATTCGTTACGTGTGTGTATATTTTATATATAGGGTTTGGTACGCGTGTATAAATCGCGTATGTAAGCGCGCGTAATTAAAAGTACGACGACGCTTAGGGAAGGGGCCGTGACGTTAAATTAGAAATGCAAATCGCGAAACGACTCGTGACGGCGGGGACGTCCTGGGACCCGTTTTTAATACCTGGGCTAGTCGTAAGTCAACACGCGTTCGCTCGCATTCAATCATAACGATACCTATACTTATCTAGGTGACGTACGGACGTCGATTTCCGGTGGTCGTTATTAAGCCCGCGGAATTACCCCGAAGCGTTTGTACGCGTACATATTTGCCGACAAATAGCCAGGATTTTGGCGCGCGACGGCGTGTGTAAACGACTTTTTAAACCTAAAACGGGTATTTCGAATTTTTATAAACGCCGCCGTTCTACGCGTAAGGGTCAAATAACAAACAAAAAACCGCGCGCGTTTTATAAAATTAATTTATTGTTTTTTCGTTCTTGTCCGATACGTCTCACTCTTACCTAACGTAGTGAATTCTGTTCGTAGCGCGGTTGTTCATGAATTCTTAAAATAGAAGCAATTTCGTATTGTATTCGGGGTACAGATATACAAGGGGACGCGTTCCATGATGTCCGTACAATATTGGTATATATCGTTTATTACGATATTACCTTTTACCGTAAACATTAATAATATCGATTTGACGACAGGTACCGGTGACGGGTAGTGGTTGAGAGAGGGGGAGGGGACGTAATATAGTCACGACAGTTTATTACGTTTAATCTCCGAAACCGCGACGACGAATAATCTGTTCGCGTGGCTAATAATTATTGCGATTTTCGAATAACCAAATATTGTTACGATTTACACGTAACGCGATATACGTGCGAACGAAACGTTTTGAACCGATAAATTGAGCGTGAAAAGGAACGGACAATTCGCGGTCCGCGCTTAAAACGTATTCATTTTTTTTTCTTCTATCGCGGTTTCGTTATTCGACCGCGTCTGAACTATTTCGCGTATTTATTAGATGCGCAACTAAGTTTCCGGATTCTTTTTTTTTTTTGAAAAATTTCAACAAAAATACAAAAAATGGTCCTAACCTCGCTAGCTACACATTTTCGCCATCTCTCTGGCAATACGTGAATACCGCGACGATAAAACGGCGCATCTTTAGACCGAAACCATTTATCCAACCAATTTAGCACTTGTTCGAAAGTGGCCAAGTGTAGCCCAGCCAAGCCATGCGCCATCGACCGGTACAAGTGATAGTCGGAAGGTCTGGTGAATATTGGCGGGTGCGGTAGCAGATCAGAGTTTAATGGTGTCCTGGACGATGGAAGTGCGATGACACGGAGCGTTTCGTGCTGCAATATCACTCGTTCGTGTCTCGAGTCCCATTCTGGCCGTTTTTCGAGTAAATTAATTTAAACCGTGCTTTTGAATTTTGCCTATGGCACGTAAACGTTTGGAAATACCTTGACGAATCACGTTTAATGCCTACGCAAGTTGATCTCGCGTTTGCGTACCATATTCATCCAATAACGTTTGCAGATCGACGTCCTCAATTGTTTTTGGTCTTCCGGGGCGCTTCTTGTCTTCAGTATCGAAATCGCCACTTTTGAAGCGTTTAAAGCAATCTTCACAGGTAGTTTTCGATGGTGCGTGTTCGCCGTAGGCTTCCTCGAGCAAACGACGTGCTTCGGCTGAATTTTTGTTCAAATTAAAGCAGAAAAGCAAAGCTTCCCGCAAACGCTGTTTATTTGGTACAAAACTCGACGTCTTTAACGTTAGAAAAAATATTTGCGATATGTAACGGTACAGCGTCTGATTATTATTGTTATCAGATGTCCAAGCTTTTAAAAAACACAACTGTAGTCATGATTATCATGTGTCGTTATCGCCAGGTATGTGTGAAACCCGGAAACTTAGTTGCGCACCTAATATTAACTACCATATTTATTACGTAGTAAACGCGCACGTCGAAATTTAATAGCGTGTCGTTCGACGTAAACGCCGCCGACAATAATTAAATCGTCGAGATAATCCCCTTTGTTTAAATTTAAAAATATATTGTACGGCGACGTAGGTAATACGTGGTCGGCTAAGTCACGACAAACGCTCGAAATTGCCATTTTCTAACGGAATACCTAACATTATACGTCGCGCGTATCGGTATTTATTACGTAACGTATTATACGCGGTAGTCGATACGAAAATGCAAATACGGGCCATCGAAAAAATAAACGTGTATACCGCGTATATAGGCAATATCGTATAGTACGGTTTTCCGTAAAAATACGATTCGTTTTTTTTTTTATTCGAAAAATGTGCCCGAAAAAACGCGAAACAAAACAAAACTTTTTAAACGAAAAAAAAGCGCTTCGGGTATTTAGACCGAGTTTAATTTCGTTCGGCAATCTTAAGGATACGCGAAAAAAAAATGTATAAATAACGACGTGGCGTTTTCGGTAGTTCGTATTACATTTTACAACACACAATACCCGGCGAAATATTAAAATAAATATTTATATTATATACGTGTATACTAATTAACGAGGGGTTTTTTTTTATTGACAGCCACGGACGGGTTTGATTTATGTCTTATAACGTGATCTGGGTGAGTGAAAACCCGCAGTTGTCACGGAGGGACTTATGTATAGGGCTTGCGGATAATATTATTTATCATAACAATAGAATATGGATTGAACACTAATAAGAGGATTTAAGGTTTAATAATGAAAACAATGTGGGCGCATACGAATAGAACCGACATGACTATGTTACGCGTATTGAACATATTCCTTACTCACGACGTATAAGTTGCTTACGTGAAAATGTTATAATTAGTGTGGTTAACGAGCGTATCCGGCGTAGTCTAGTATTCGATTGACATTGAATCGCGAACCTACATAGTCGTAATGTAAGACAAAAACAATACATCTTAGATCGTATAATACGTACCGTGTATCTACTATAATATAGGTCCTGTATACCGTAAGACGTAACTTGTAAGAATTAATTTACAAGTGTATCACAATTTATATGTACCAGCATGTGTGTGTGTGTACGCGCACGCGTATGCGTGTGCGTGTTTATTTATGTACTCACGCCAAGTACGTATTACGCGATTACGCGATACATCTTTATATTGTGATAAATAATATTAAAGGTGCAAATCTAGGAACTTATTGATTGGAAAGGACTTCTTGATTCGATACGAAGTCCGAAAACTAAAAAGGTGACTGACAATTTGAATTAACGACTGGACTATGACCGTGATAAATATTCAAAATATAAATAATCGTTTCAGGGTATATTACCGACGTTACGGATAAATAATAAAAAAAAACGTAAAAATAAACGCGTAATAATAAAACGTTTCTATAAATATTGTTATCCGAATTGTGGTCGTACACGCAATACCCTACTGTACGTACTGTAATACGTTCTTCCCTAACGAGATGTGCGAAATGAAAACAATATTAGAACCGATTATATGTAACTATTTTTGTATTGTTTCGTTCATCACCGAGCGTTACGCGTCGCTGGCCGGAAACTCTTAATGGCGTCGCTTCGGCCAGCGAACGCGCCACCGTTTAATGTAATACGGTCACCCCCGTAACCTTCGTTGTTTGTCGTCAACGTCGACGTAAACAACACGTCGTTCTATTTTGGTTCCGGTACGTTCGAATAAAGGGTACTCTCTCGGTAAATTACATATTCGTAAATAACCCGTACATTTATCGCGGTCAAATTACGCGCACGGGGGCAACGATATTTTTCGGACTCTATGCGTATTCACGCTACGCGCAGACCAGTTCCGAAACGCGAAAAGCCGAACGTCCCCGCGTAACATTGTCCGTACGTAAAACGCACGTACGACGCCGCGGGCCGTACAATTAAACGATTGTCCGCGTTGACGGAGATATATATATATACAGGCGTTTGTGTTGTTCGAACTCTAATTTGCCACAGGGTGGGGCGTATAAGCGATATATGAACTGAACGCGTAACGCAATTTTCGTATAGTAAATCGAAGCGTTCCCGACCGATATTTGGAAATGTTTTTACCCGTTTGGTCCTTTTTGTTTTTCGTCTGAATATTTTCGACGTCTAGCTAACCGCAATAAACGTAATACACGCGTAACGTGAACAATAACGACAGACGGCCGACGACGCGTAGCAACCGTCGCATACATCGCCGATATTCTCGTATTCGCGCGTCGTAATTCGTACCGCGAAACGGCAAACGATTTGCAATTTGTGTTCGCGTTGGGTGTGCGTTCCGTTATACGTTTACAATGGTTTTAGGCAACGATATCGTTATCGTTAATTATCGGTATCGCGACTAGGATGTTGTCGCGATAAAAAAACGTGTCATAATTAATCGCGATATTGCGTTACAAAAACCCGTAAAAAAAACGACGCGCGAAAAAAACAAATTTTAACCCTGGCGTCCTCGTTGTATTAAAATAAAAAAATACTCGAACGAAATGGCGAGTACGTCGTGTATACTCTAATATAATTATTTTATTATCTACGTTAGTCGGTAGTTTTAATTTCCGTAAAATTACTCGTCCAATATTAAAAACGTAACGCGCGAAAAACGTTGGAACATGACCTATATTCTATTATAGACGTGGAATACCGACAAAACTACTACGGAATTTAAAAAAAAGTATATATATATCGAAATTGGCGAGAAATTGCGGTAAAATCGTTTAGATTTCGTCTGGAACCGGCACGAATTTACCAAGCGGTAAACAAAAAGCCGCAAATGCCACAACGTCCGGTTTATTTGGGCAATTTTTTAAACTCGAATGTTTAAGACCGCGTACGTTTTTCGCTCGGTCTTCATTATCGCCGTGTATAATACAAATTGCATTCGCGGCGTCTAGGTTTAGCGAATTTATTTCGCTTCGTAATTACGTATTCTACAGTTCCGAGCATACATTTGCGTATGCCCGTTATTCCTCGTTTCAATTAGTACATCCGAACGCGGTAAATAGAAAAATTATCGACATTCGACTTCGTTTCGTCCGAACGATAGCGGTTTTATTATTTTCAATTACGCCCGCGCAAATATGTTTACGAATAAAAGTTACCAATATGGGCAGTGGCGTGACATAGACCTGAATTTCGAGGGGAGAGGGGTTAATTTTTTAATTAATTAAACGACCCTAACGGAACAAGACACATTATTGACTCAGATTATTCATTTTTAACGTACACGTTATATTATAACGTGTATTGAAATTTAAAAATATTTTAGCTTTTCGTCATCATTGACTAAAAATATACGTCTCGTAAGAAATTAATTTTCCTAAAAATTTTCGAAGGGAGGTTTTATCTCCAATCCTCTCCCCCTCCCCCCTCCGCCGTTGGTACGCCCATTGAATATGTGGTTTCCCACGTTTCATTTAGTCCTATATTCTTCAATGTTTACCGATTACGAGGACTATACACGCACGTAGATCGGTTTACGTCCACGTCATTTTTCGATAATCGATATATTTATAAAACGCACGTACGGCGGTGTCCGTCAAGTGGCGCGGCGGTCTTACCAAAGAATATACGCGGTGACCGCGCGTTTAATTACGCCGATATTTTCGTGCGCGTTCCAATATTCGATATTTAACGCGGACCGGCTGCGGTCCGCGTTTACGCTGTACTTATAACAGTTTAACGGTCACGTTTTACAAAAATACATCCACGAAACGCCGAAATATTCGTTAAGCAGTTTCGTTGAAGAATTCGACGAACGTGGATTCAGTTTCGACGGCGGTAAAGCACTATTCCGCAATTTCCGCGATATTGGCGTATTCGCGAGTAAACGATTTTTCGCTAGAGTGTATGACGCTTTTGTAAATTGTAAATTTTGGTATTCGCTCGGGTAATTTTCTTACAGGGCGCGCGTTTTTTCCCTATTTTCCTTTGTTTGCCTTTTCGTAATGATCGAAATGTAACGGGAATATACCCAACATTTCTCCGACAAAGAAAAATTTTAAAAATCTGCAACGTATGATGAACGTGTTATTTATATCATAGAAAAACACGCGAACAAAGTACGGCTAATTAATACCAAATAAAAACAAGAAAAGTGATTTTAACTCCGATCTCGCTCAGGCCTGATTGTCGGCTAACATACCGATCTACAAAGTAAATCGTTTAAAATCTAAATCGTTTTCAGTGAAATATACGACTAAAAATTATTCCCGAAGAATCGACCTTAAGGAAAAATTACGCGGACGACATTTATATAAATACAAAAACGTTAATTACTTCACTAGCCGAGGTTTTTAATCGTACATTTTGGGTATAACCACAGATGTCGACGATCGTTAAAACGGTAATGTTCATTTATAGGCACAGTTGATTTTGAAAAACCTATTAGAGTCACGCTTGTTAACTGTGAACATCTAGAAAAAACAAATAGTATAATAATAGCTCGTCTATTTCGTAAAATTACGAATTTAATTTGGCTTCAAGAAGTAGAACGTGATAATGTTTCGTCGTTGGTTAGTGACGCCGCACTATATATGATAAAAGTCCGCTTAGCAGCGATCCAAGAGTACTTTTTCCAAAAATGCTTCGTGTACCTCGGCCCACTTTCGCGTTTTTACCGTGTATTTGAGCAATTCCGTATTGATTTTCCATTGATCGGTAAACGTATTCCTCCCGTCGAAAACATGTTTGTTTAAAATATCCGACAAAATTTGAAAGACGAAGCTCTAAACTTACCCCCGAAAAACCGATCCTTGCACGTTGTCAGGGTAAGTGGTTAAACTATTTATTACTGTGACTCGTTTAAAACTACGAAAAAGTTCGTAGACCAATTTGAATCCCGACAATGCTTTGTCCATTGGTGTAGCTCAAGAAGTTACCTGGTAAACGTAAAGATTTCGTTTAAAACAAATTGTTCGTACTAAAATTCTGCTAAAACGTCTCTCTCGATGGAAAGAGGAATGCTTTAACGAATTCTGTTGCCATTGTAAACGTAATTTCTGTAAAAAATTGGCAATCGCGACGTCGGCCCCTCGAGGAAAACCAATATTTACAAAATTACAGAAAGTATTGGACGAAACTTCTGGATTTGAAATAACGTCCGAAATATTAGTTGGCGGAACAAATTCTTTTGACGGATTACCGAAAAATATAGGAACTAACATTTGTTATTCGTTTTAAGTACGCGCCTAACAATTGGATAGGACGTAGAGCGGTCTTTTTCAATTTATAAATACGTACTGCCGAAGGTCTTTTTTTAAATTTGAAAACGTCGGCAAAATAATTGTGATTCAATTTCACCCGGGTAATTAAAACGTTCGTCGAAATATTTAAACTTTATAAAATTGTATTTTGATTACGCCAAGTCGGCTATTTATTAACTTTTTTTTCGTTTTTACATTTTACGCGCGTATACTTTTAACTAAGGTATTACAGAAATATATATATATATATATATACACGTTTTAAAGTATATATAATATTATAATTTTTAACGTATTTAAATTTAATAAAACAGTTTCCGACGCGCGTATATTTGTTACAAAATTATCGCGTATGATATATTTCGAGCGATTATAGTCGCATATTATGACATTTTCACGCGCATATTTTAATGAACTTATGGTCATTAGCATCCCATCTCTACTTGTAATTACTACTGGCTAATAAATAAATCGATATAAACGGTGGCACACACACACACACACACACCAAGCTCGAGGACGGTTTGAGATTAAATTGTACGGAATCGAGGAAAATAACGATAATCGACAAATTCGGACGAATTCAAAAACGACAATCGTATCGAAACGGTTGAAAAATTGGAAATTCAACCGAGTAGTTAAGTCGTAAATATTTGTACGTATAATACGATAATAGTAATAATAATACGACGCGATAATCGTTCACCAATACGGAGAGGTATTATAATCGTTTTGTTCGCCACCACGACTCGGCAGCCGGCGGATTATTTGTGATAATTGACGGAGAAAATCCGAACCGTCGATCGCGCCGTAGACACCATGCGGCGGCGACGGCCTGTCTATATTGATCGTCCCTCCACTCCCCCCACCCCGGAAACAAACGGGAGTACACGGAAAACCTACGCGATAAAAAATTCGTAACGTCGTCGTTCCGTTCGCGGCTACCGATTCGTGATTTTCTCCCGGATTTCCCTC